>CANPUZ010000238.1:0-97000 GCA_947579665.1 Sympetrum striolatum
TGGTGTATCATTGAACCAGAAGGTATGTTTCATTGATTTATCCTGGCTATACTTATAACATTGAGGTTGTTAGTGAGAATTCGTGACACGTATAAAATGTAGTGGTATGTTAATTAATGCCCAGGAATGTAGTCGTAGATCTTGGGAATGATTAAGTGCAATACACAACGCCATATTAGGATGGAACGATAAAACCATGACAATAGAGCGATAACTTTACCGAAATCAGTCTGTGGAGCTATGCTCGTAAGTCGAAATTCATTATATGATAAGTGCATTGGGTTAAGTGAGCAGAAAAGGTATTTGATTACAAACCTAATAAATATTTGCAATTATTTTATTGCTGAAAATATTTTCGATCGAATAATAACATTGGCAGTCTCACACATAAATATGTCAGGAAAGTTCCTTTTGGATCCAAGTGATAAGGCTTCGAAAAATGCTAGTTTGATCTCGGTAAACACTAAGCCGATATGTCTGTGTACGGGACTTGGTTAAGATTTTTAGCTTTATGTACTCCGCGAGTGACGTATGGCTGGGGAAAATATTGGCAATGTAAATGATCTGATATATTAATTCCTTCTCCAGTAACTAATGAAAAACTTCTAAGATAAATTATTTCCTGGACCCACAAAATACATTCAGCGTAGAATCTTCACAGTAATCAATAAATACAGACACCACCTACCTCCGTTGAGGTGTATAGTGGCTTAAGTAAATTTATATTTTGTGGTTATCTGTATAGTTTCTTATCCAGAAAACAAACTTATGTTTAAGATGTTTAAGAATTATAACCTATTCTTCGGCTGAGGTCAAATTAATAAATTTCAGCGTGTGTTAAATATTGACATTTGGGTTAGCTGTTTTCAATATCAGAGTTGTATTTCGACATGGCACTCCGTCCAGTAAACACCTAGGTAAATCATACTATATATTCATAACGAAATGCATAAATCAGTAAGTTGATCATGATGCTCGTAATTATAATTGAACGTTGATATTGCTACTGCAGCTATAATTTACGCAGCATTAGATATTTCTATACGGTTTCGAAAAAAAACAGAATTTTTCACTTTAAACAATTAACAATACATAAAATCATGCAATTTCATAATATTGAAACTGATAAACAATATGATGATAAGACAAAGCCATCTATATGAAGATTACAGTTATAAACAACGCAAAATATCATTACAATACCGGCCATTAATGTTACATAAGTTTTTTAAACGTTTTTAAATCTGTTGCAGTAAGAATTTTCAACACAAAATAGCATAGTATTATAGTGCAGTAGAATAGACTTTATTCATTTGTGATTGCAAAACTGAGAAATGATTTCAAAAAATATTATACTTGTGTCTATGATATCCACAATATACTGCGTTTCAAGTAGGGGTCTCCAAACTTTTCAAACCACGTTTAAGGTTACATCTTCATACAGGTACAAGGGGACAAATGAATCAAGCATTAAACGTAAATGACAGAAATAAATTACATTTCACTCAAATAACCAACGATGAATATTCTACACGGAAAGTAAATGCATTTTGGAACTGACTGGTATCTCAATCTTAAAATGTGTAACATAAACACGAACCACAAAAGTAATCGCAATGTCAAAATAGAAACAAAAATTAAACACCAATAACAGAAGGATAGTAAATGAATATGGAGTGAAAGCACTTAAAAACAACGAATAAATCAATTTTTGCATCCTGCATTTAATAAAATAAAATTGCTTTACCTTTTTGATCTATCATAGGATGCTGGAGGTCTGCTACAACTTAACAACTCGCCGTTCAACTCTTCAAGGATTACAAACTACGAATCTGGGAATTCTTTTCTTTCTTCGCAAACTCCATTTCCGTAATTTGCTAAATATACATCAAAGCAAATAGATTAGATTTAATACTTAATTCAGAAGAATATATTCTTAATATCCTCAACTTACCAGGATATTTAATCGCAATAGTTGAATTGATCGATAGAAATCCATTTTCAGTAAACCACTGTTATAAAACTCATTTCATTTTACGAAGAAGACGGTTAACAATTAAGTTGATGTAAATAAAACTTGGTTGCTACAGACTCGTCAACAAAATTCGAATTTTTAAAAATTTATATCGTCAAGGGAATGAGTTGTTTACTACATGGAAATGTAGACAAAATTTTCGTATATTTTATCGAAATTCTCGCAATTTTGAATAGCAAACAACATTCCTCGACCAAAATAAGAATTTTTATTCTATTTCCTTTCTTTTGATGCTAGTTTCGACTCCTTACGACCGTTCTTTTTAATTTAGTTTTTCAAAGAAATGAACCCTGCAACGAAAAAATTGAACTTTACGTGTATTTCTTATGCAAACTATTTTACTTGTCTGGGTTCGAACCGAGGACTTAAATTAAATTTAAAGTATCACTTGATCATCCCCGGGAAGACATTTAATGATGTTAAAAGTTTGAACATTGTGCGACGTCTAGTTTTCGAGATTTTCTGGAACATACATACATACATACAGGCATTTTTATATATATATAAGATTAATGTTTTGAGATTTAGGTTTTACAGGAATAAGCACTTTTAAATTCAATAATATAATTCTTCGTTTTCCTCAAACTGTTTGTTCGTTGTCGTCAAGTAAAGAGAACGCTTGGTTAAAATTGAATCAAACAGTTACGCAGACATGTCATTAAGCATCCAATACGATGAATTTTTTCATTTGCTTTACTATTTTCTCTGCTATTGCAGTCTGTATTCTGTATAAATCGATTAGTCATAGTTATGTGAGAATCTTTTGCTGGGTGTAAATTTATCAACAATTCTATTAAATATCCGAACGTTATCAGCAGTGAATTAATAAGTGGGGTCCTATAGATAATCCTATTGGAATTAGGCTAATCCATCGTAACTGGATTTTTACTTTCTCCATATACGAAGTATAGAGAAAGTATTGTTTTCATGAAAAAATTCGACTTCGAGATTTCAACGGAAATACATGTTTTGGGGTCTATAGAAAACGTTTTAACCATTTTCGGAATGATGTGTGTGTGTGTGTGTGTGTGATAGTGGGCGCTCTAACGTGAAAATAATTGGTCGTATTAATACCAAACTTCATAGTACTGTGGTGTGTGCTGTCAGAGTTGATTAGTTTTTGGAGTGAATCGGTTTACCGGAAGTCGAGCTTCATTCATCAAAGCTCATTTCCGCTTTCTAAATATCTCCATAAATATGATATTTAGGTATATTGTATATATTTCAAAAGTATTATATAATGTGATTTACTATAACTTTTGTATTTAACATATTTTTTATCACCGGTTGATTAGGAGTTATTCGTGAAATACCGATGAACCGGAAGTAGCTGTTATGTACTTTGTGGGCGCTCTAACATGAAAACCATTCGTTGTATCAACACCAAATTTCATATATAGTACTTTGGTTAGTGTCGTTAGAGTTGATTAGTTTTTGGAGTAAATCGGTTTACCGGAAGTCAAGCTACATTCTTCAAAGCTCATTTCCGGTTTTCAAAATATCTCCATAAATATGATATTTAGGTATATACTATTATTTATAAATGTTTTAGAAAATTTAATTTTCTATAACCTTTATTAGAAACATTTTTTGTATCACTGATTGTTTAGGAGTTCTTCATGAAATACTGATAAACCGAAAGTTGCTGATTATGTACTTTGTGGGAGCCGTGGGCTCTATGGGCGAAAGGCCAATTTCATCGTTTTTCATCGAGCATGTCCCGAAAAACATTATTTATAATTTTTTTGACGTCAAAGATAATAATATATAAATTAATCACTCGTGTTCCAAGTTTAGATGGAATGTAGAGTTCGAAATTACTGTAATAGATAAATATTTACATCTTATACTTGGAGAAAGTCATGTGCTGCCCACATCAGATTTTTATTTTACTTATGTATCAAATAGTCGTTGTTTTCGCAGAGTTTCGTGCTTAAATATCATTATTTCGTCATAATTTCGATTTAACGTACTGAGTTATGGGCTGTAGTAATTCCATGTCAATAAAAATGTGATCCATTTATTTTCAAAGAGGAGAGTATAACTTTGTACAGTAAAAGGAATCCAGCCTTACGCAAATCGTCTACTCTCGGAAGACACGGTTTTATTTGGCCTTCAGCCCTCCTGCTGCGAGTTACGAAGTATGAAATGCGCTTTCGTTCTCATCGACGCATACACACAGAAAATCAAAATATTTTGTTATATCTTTGCCATATCATAATAAGTAACAATTGATAACTCTACTCTTTAATAAAGGATTAAGCACATCATCATATTACAATTCTGATCTTGGACTCGTTAAATAAAGTCTGATTGTAATTAACATCCGTCTTATACCTAATTTTTACATTTGGGTCTTCCGAAAACAAACATTCTTTTGTTTAGAAGAAAGAGACTTACGAAAGACTTATACTACATATCAAGCCATTTTGATTTATTTGAAATTTCTGATGAGTTAAGACAACTTTTGCATGTGTAACATTCCAGTAAAGAAGCGTTTCACAGTTATTTCGATCCAGGAATATTTCCTCTTCCTCTCCGTTTATCATTGACTGTAGTAGCATGTTGTTATAATAAAAATAATAATATAACTTTATTTATGGTGTAAGAAGTGCACACATGCAAGCAAACTTATCTGATTGTTTTTGGAAATCTTCATGCAAAATGATTACTGAAACCCCCTTGGCCCAGTGAACATCATTTATCAATTTCTTTGTTGTAAAATCATCCCGTTAAGATTTCTTTGCACTATTAAAAGTTGTTAACTTTCCCTCGAAGTTTTATTCCTTCCATATTTTTGGTCTAAGTTTCGATTTCTAGATGGTATATTCATCGTTGATAGTTGTTATACCAAAGTACAATTATTTTTCAACACCGTTCTAGACATTTGTCAATTTGTATTGTTTTCTACTAATCAGTTTTCGTGTCATTCTTCTTGGTAACAAACAAATACTTTCTCTTTCGCTTTATCTCCATGGTTCCAAAAAAGGAAGTGGAATTTCATGTATTTAAGATTGGTTTCTTCGAATACTCATTGATGCTTTGCTTTCCCTTTCCGTTACTTTCGCTTTAAAGTTTTTCTACGAAAATTGAGATTGTCTTCCACCAACAAGTTCCAAAGAGCCGACCGATAACCTCAACGACCTTCAGATTTTTAGCCTTTACATACAAAGCTCGTGACCGAATTTCTCCTACCTCCTAAAATAAAAATTCACTTTTATGATTTTAAAAATCATGATAATACTTACATTGTTCGTTTCCCGGAAACAAAGTTTATTCTGGAGCAGATGGCTGGCATTCATTTGTTTAATTATTTATAAGTAAGTTAGATTTATTTTTGATTTACGTTGTTGGACTTGAAAGTGCGTCTTATTCTGTAAGTAAATCGTTATCAAATATCTAAATTTATCCTTAAGAATCAGTTATTGCATTTTTTTTAGGGATACCTTCGTTTCATAATGAAGTGGTGGAATGTTCTTGGCAGTATTTCATAACATAAGTGAGTAAAATTATTTGCAATATGAATAATGAAGAAAGTTAAGGATGGACAATAGAAACCAACAGTTATAGAAAAAAGCAATCAAGATAACGTAAAATATTATTTATCATTGTAAATTGCAAAAAATACAGAAGATATATGGCTAAGATGGACCATTGACAGCCATTACTGTTTTCTACAGTCATCAGATAGCATCCGGAGAAAATGATAAAGTAACTTAAATTAATCGCTTGTCTCCAAGAATGCTTGTAAACTCAAAGAAATATTTTATGTGCAATGAAAATGGTTCCAATATAATCTCAACTGCGTGGAACTTGGGGATAGTGATTTAACGTATTTGCACATTATTGCTCTAAGAGAAACACAAGAAAAACCATTAATAAAATTATAATGATTCTTTTAAGTTCTGTACAAACATTGATACATACTTATACATTAAAAAATATATTATTAGGAATTTAATTCATTCCTTAATTCCTTTCTTCACAGGTTAAGTGCTGAATCTAAAGCTCCCAATCTACCCTCCCGATGTAACCATGTGAGTATTAACAATCTTTACTGTCAATTTTGTAATTGCTTAATTGCCACTTATTGTTCAAATTAATTTAATTTGCCATAGATTAAGAAACATTTTTTTAAATTTGAAATATTAGTTTCTTATTAAAGATTTTTCATTCTGATAATTATTAATAGTCAAATAATTTCACGAATTTGTCTTTAAATTGAATTTAATTTGATTTTAAACTTTTTCCCATGACAAGTAAATATTGCAGTAAGTCATGAAAATAATAAATTCTAGTCAATTGCTGCCAATCCAAATATTGAATGCAGCTTTAAATGAAGTGTGTCTTTATGTATTAACTACCTGCTCTGTAGGGGAAGAGGGAGTAATGCCTTACTCCTCTCAACCCTAGCCGAAAGGCCTACAGATGTAGGCATCTTTTCCAGGGCCCTTTCTTTCACCTTCTTCTGCTGGGGGGAGCTAACTTAGCCCTCTCTTCTCACCAGTTCGATCTTTCTGTCTATGAGGTCGGATCCCGCGGTTAACCAGCTATGAGTGGTAAAGGGGAGATCCTTAGGCATGAGGATGAACCCCATTGCACGCCACTCTGATCTGGCCGGGTCCCCACGTTAGGGTGTTACGTATTCCCCCCAAATCCTCCCACCCCCACCCCCCCTCATCAGCAGCGGAAGGAAAACCATCAAGAACCTGGATGACTCCAGGAGTAAGTGTTGGTACTGGTTTACGAAACCAAGAGTAATAAAAGTGCAGGAAGATGATTAAATATAGAGGAAAGTAAGTGAAACATAACGCTTAGTATAAAGATAACATGCAGGAATAAATAAAGGTAATTGGAATTGTATCTGATTGTTTGTGAGCACTACGTTTTAATAGTAAACTTGCTTACATCTAGATCTACATTAATACCCTAGAAGCCGCCTTTCGGCGTGTGGCAAGGGGTGTAAACACCAGTTGAATCAAAACTACTTCCTTCTTCGGTTATTGTCGCATATTGTTCGCGGAAAGAATGAATTTTTAAAGCGATTCGTCCTAGCATCTATTACTCTTAACTTACGGTCATTATCGTATCGACCGAGGTAGCAGGGGGGTTGATACCGATTGTATCTTCCGCAAATGTAGTTTCCCTGAATTTATTAAGCAATCGCAGCCTAGCTTCCAATGTCCTTTCTTTCAAGGATTCCCAACCTACGTCTGAGAGCATATTTGTTACGCTTGCTTTTTTATCGTAATATTTCTTAACAAGACGAACCGCTTTTCGCTGCACTTTCTCGAGTTCGCGAGTACACGTTTCATCCGCTGAATCCCATATACTTGCCGCATGTTCCAGAAGGGGTCTGACCAAGGTAAAATAACATCACTCTCTCACCTTTTCATCGCATTTACCGACAATACGCTTTACAAAGCCAAGCGTTTTACTTGCTTTGCCGCAGATTTTTCGAATATGAGTGCTCCAATTTAAGCTATAAGTAATGTTGATCCCGAGATATTCAGCTTAATCTACTACTTTGATATTAATTCCATTAATTTTGTACCGGTGATTTGGACGCAATTTTTTATTTCCGAACAAATCAACTACGGAGCATTTACCTACGTTAATATTTCATTCCCATTTTTCGCTTCACCTTTGGATGAGGACTCAAACGTTTGAGAGAGATGTTCGGTCTTCCTCGTTTGTTATTTCTCTATATATAACCGAGGCATCCGTAAATATCCTCACATTACTAACTATCTCGTCACTCAAGTCTTTGATATGATTCAGGGAAAGAAGAGGTCCAATTACACTGCCTTGAGGTACGCCAAAGGTAACTTTGACTCTATTTGAGCTAACGCCATCCAGTACAACTTGTTGTTCCCTCTCGTAGAGAAAATTCTTAACCCAGTCGACTACTTCCTTGTTAATGCCCGCTAATTTCAGTCTGTAAATTAGTTTGTATTGGGGGACTCTATCGAATGCTTTTTTGAAATCGAGGAAATAGCGTCCTCTCTCTTTTTACTCTCGGCAGACTTTAAGATATCGTGTACAAATAGAGCAAGTTGGGTATTAAATGATCGGGACTTTCGAAAAGCATGCTGGCTCGCGTCGGGGAATTTATTTCTATCTAAAAATCCCATGATTGAGCTACGACGATATGTTCCATTACCTTTCCGGACAGCGAAGTTAATGATATAGGTATATAATTTCCTGGGTCCTCCTTTAATCCGCTTTGTAAACAGGAGTAATATTAGCTATAAAATATAATTTTGAGATAGGGGGCGACGCTTTCTACCAGTTCTTTAAGCACTCTTGCCGGAATGCCTTCTGGCCCTGGCGACTTATTTGGCTTAATTTTGCGTAATATTTTAACTATACCATAGGTCGTAAAATTTATATTTGGCATGGAATCCAGTATATTGACCTTAGGGAGGATGTCTATGTTACAATCTGATGTAAATACGTTTTGGTAAAATTCCTTTAGAATGTTCGCTTTCCTCTTCGAATCGCAAGTAATGTTACCTTCGATATCCCTTATCCAGCTCACTGTTTGTATCTTTCTCTGTACCTCTCTAACGTAGGACCAGAAAGCTTTAGGGTCTTCCTCTAAGCATTCCCCAAGAATTTTCTTTTTAAAGTTGCTGTGGGCGTTACGCATAGCTCGCTTGGTGTCGCATTTTGCTTTCTTGTGCTTTTCTAGCAATAGTGATCGTGGTGGATTGGGAACAGGCTGATCTATTCCCGTAAAAGCCTTTACTTTTCCGTGCAAATCTCTCTGTTTGCGGAGAGCCCTTCTAACCTCTTTATCCTACCATCTGGGCACGCAATCATTTTTAGAGTATTTCGAAGGTATATACAAATCTATATATTTATGCATTAGCTCTACGAATGATTTACATGTATCCTCAGTGTTGTTGTTGCTTACGCGCGACTTAAATGAATTAAAATCGGTAGTTAGTTTTCCTTTAAATTCCTCGAAGTTGGCTTTGGAATAGAGATAAATTTTGCGTTTGGGTTTCTTGTACTTGCTAAGGTTTATCTCAATATCTGCAAAAACGCCTTTGTGGTCTCCAATACCTTCATCAATCGAAATGTTCTCTATGCGCTCAGGAAAGTTAATTCAGAGGAGATCAAGCATATTGCCACCCCTGGTTGACGATTTTACTGCTTGGCTTAGCGAGTTTTTGTGAAGTAAATTTAATAACGTTTTACATGAGTCGACATCCCGGGCTCTTTTCTTTATGCTATAATTATTCCAGTCGATGTCTGGAAGATTAAAATCCCCCCCGATTATAGTTATACACTGATTGTTCTTACTCGTGTAGAAATTTATTTCGTCTTTAAGATTTAGCTAAACCTGTCGAGAAGAGTTTGGTGGTCGGTAAAACGCACATACATTTATGTTCGGCTTGTTTTGTTGGCTTATTGTGCACCAGACGCTTTCTATATCGCTATCACTCAAAGTCGTCGGCTTGCTCTGGAGAGATGATTGAACCGCAATAAAAACACCGCTACCTGTCTTTTCCCTACGATCACTGCGGTAAATAGTGTAATCCATTGGAAATATTTCATTGTCGCTTATATCCTCATTTAACCAGCTTTCTGTACCTATAAAAATATCGGTGTATTTCATCAACTGTATTCTCTCGTACCAGTATCACGATAATACGTTCGATTTACATTTCAATTAACCAGAATTCATGATATTCAACTCATGATATATAACGAAAAAATACATACCTTGATAAGGAGCACCTAGTTCTGCTTGCTTTATCTATGTTGGAGTAAGAATTTAGAAATGAGTTAGAAAAGAATGATTACCAACAGAAGCTGTAAGCATGCACCATTCTAAAGCGAAGAACTTTTATAATTATTGACGCACTGATTTCACACCAGATTATTCACTTTATGAAAGACATCAATAGAAATGAGAATGGCCAAAACTTGTGTTTCACGAATATGTGGCTTTTATGCACTCCATCATCACACCAATCACTAACATATCCACAAGAGAATGTAAAGATCAACTTTTCAACATCGATAAATAAAACTCCAATCACAAAATACAATTAAATTTCCCACATTTTTCTGCACCAACAAATATTATTTCTATTGTAAAATATCCTCACATCAAAACGTTTTCGAGAAAACACATTCACTGGTGGTCTCGTTCGTATTATTCGCTCAAGAAAACCAAGCGATCTCTATGAGGAATATTTTGAGCATTGTAGTTATTCGAAGCGAAGTGAAGTTTGAATATCTGAAACGAAAATAGTGACCTTCGTGGACGATAAGGTTATTTCGCCCAAACGACTCCTTGTCTGAAACAAAACCCTTCGAAATTCCGAAACTCTTTGCCCGTAAACAGTTCAGAAAATTCCAAAACTGGGATTCTTAAAGAATGAGACTTTCGAGTTATGTAAAGAAAACCTAATTGTACAGCATGAAGGCCGAAATTTAACGTCACAAACGGATTTTCATTTCGCTCTGAAAAAAGCAGTACAAACACTCTAGATTCTTCTCATAGAAGTCACTTGTCTTTCTGTTTTTGGCGGAAACTATAGTAATGACACATCTTGTCCATGTGATTCCAAAATACTTTTTAATGTGAAGATAAATACCAAATGAAATAATCTGTGAGCTGCTGGAGAAAAGGGTGAAATCGTGAACATTCTATTTTTCGATTCGTGCATATTTATGTTACAAATGTGACTGTGATGTCGTCTGATTAAGGTGCTAGTGATAATATTAAAGGTAAGCCATGTCATCAGCCATGATGTTCGTGAAACAGAAGTTTTTGGCCTCTCTAATTCCTAGTGATATCTTCTATAAAGTGAATATGTAGTGGTAAATCGGTGCTTCAATGATTGTATAAGTTCCACGTTTTAGAGAGGTGCAACATGAAAACCTCTGATGAGAAGAAGTCCTCAACGCATTTCTAAATTCTGTGCTCCAACTTTCGTAATGGAAGAAGAACAAGGAGCTCCTCTACGAGGTATGTTTTCCGTTAGAATTTAATGAAAAGAAAGTCCGTAACCAAATGCAGCAACTCACTGACATTCGAAGTAATTGTAATTCTTTCATGGAATATAATTTAATATTTTAAATCATCATTTATCGTTTACTTAATGAAAATGTGAGCCAATCGTATGACGGTTGAATTAGAGAAATCGTAAGTGTCGATATCGTGATAACGAAATGATGATGTAACTTCCTTCGAAGAAATGAATAATTCCTAGTGAAGACCACCTTATTCTGTTAACTTAAAGTAAGGATATCATGGTATACATATTAAAATAGCAAATTGTTTATGATAAAATATTAACGCCGCTAAATTTTAAACTTTCAATGGAGGTTATCTTCATGATAGTACATAGAACTGGTAGGCTAATTGAGTGTATATTTCAACTCCAATTCTTTCCATTCAGTTGTCGTTCGCAAGTTACATTTGCATTCGTTTGGTCACTGCTTTCCGAATGATGTATCTTCACGCATAATACTCGTTGACTTATATCAAGTCAATTTCAATTGACCGTATTCAGTTACGTCGCTTTATACTTTCATCCGAAATCTGCTATAATCGCCTTAATGCTTGAGTAAGACGAAAAGATTGTGATATTTAAGAAAGTGTCGATAAATTAACGGCTTATTTTTATGAAGTAAATACTCAGGAATTGATGATATGTGTAATTAAATTATTAAATATTATTCAGTTTGTACCACTCTAACATCTTGATTAATTTTAATAATGATTAGGATTATATTTCATCACAAAAACATTGCCAGTAAAGTAACGATACTATAGCATATTGTAACATAATGGTTAACCAGTAATTAAGTTTGTGTTGTATCAATTTACTTTTTTATGTTATATACGAGCATGATTTTTGTAGTCTCTGTAGTCAAGAATTATGATTTAGGATTCGAGATATATACCAGAGATATTATAGACATACGATGAAACCTATTTACCCTGTTTAATATTTTAGCTATTTGCATGAGGAGCAATGGAAAATAATTAACGTATTTTAATATAATAAATTTTTGGAATTTTAAACCGATTTTGTTGTTTGTTTTCAGCTTTTCGAAGAAAACAATAGAATGTTGCTCTCTTTTACTACTACTACTTCGACCTCGATCTATCGCTTGTAATTTTAAAAGTCGCGCCGTGATCGGATACTTTCAACACAATGTTTAATTAAGATTATTCTTTACAACCATACATAGTCTTGAATAAATATTTTAATTTAATATTTAATTAAAATATTTATTAATGATTAATAAATTTCAAATACTATTTTTTAATAAAATTTGAGAATTAATTCCGAATCAGTGGTTTTCATTGGTTGATAATCGATAGAAAGTTTAACAGCCAGGCGTCAGCCAATCAGAATCATTCACTTGTTTCTAATGAAAGCAAAGGGGACCAAAAGGGCAGCAAAATGTTTCGACAAAACCGTTAAAATTTAAATATTTGAAATAGTGGTTCCAGAATTAAGGGATCTCTGCTGATCGCATCCTCAAGATTCGGTAAGTCGAACGGTTTTAACTACAGGAGTTTCAATTATTCTCAATATTTTTAATTTGTGTGTTTTAAGAAAATTGCGTTTTTTCCAAAATGCAATATATTACGTTATTGGAAATTTGTTTATTTCGTGCAAATTGCGTGAAACATTGATCGTATAATCGAAATATCATTTTTCTTTTAACCGAATCTTATCCTTCACTTGGTTTTATGTAACAAAGGCATTACTTTTCGGATCTCATCTTCAATTAACGTTCCGTACCTTTCAGTAAGTGCGTATTCCCAAAACTATTTACAATTTAAATTTTCCAATCGTCGTTCCTTTTCACTCAGAGCTCCGCTGCAGCTATCCGAGGTTTTTCATAATTTATAAATTATATTTATCATTTATCAATTATAATATGAGATAGAACTTCTTTCTTAAATCGTTCAAACAGTTCCAATTGTGACTTTCTTAATCATATATAGCGCTAGTCTTAGGATAGAATCTTATCAGTCTGTTTAGTTGCGGAAATTCACTCCACATTTTTTAAATTTCAATTGAAGGTTTTCATTGCACTGGAATTTTGAAAAATTCCAGTGATTCAAATTTGTTGGATCGGAATCCGCGATGAAATACCAAATGACCGTTACAAATTTGAATATGAGATCCGAAGATGAATATCTTGGAGAAGGCATTAATTATTCCGAATTGATTGAAAATAATTTAATATTGATGTAAATTGTCGGCCAAGATTTCTAACTTAGCATTAGGATTTTACCTTATTTAATTGCGAGTGACTGCTAATGGTCTGAATGCTCATATTTTTTTGATTTCATAGTCAATAAGGATATTAAGGCCGGAGAAAACATTGCCTTTCTGCCGATGCTTAAATTTACTTTTATTTAGTATGTGTGTTCTCTACAACCCACAACGAATCGTTAGACTTGAATTTACGATACGTTTGGAAAGTACTTTCATTCATAATTGATTTTCAGTTGAAGGATAGTTAACTTAACGATTAACAATATGTATTGACGACGATTTCGATAAAATTTGAATTAATTAATACGAGATTAATACCGTATAAATTATTATTTTATTTATTTCTTTATTATTTAAAACTACAAATAGGCACAAAGCCAGACATAAGTTAGATCTTGATGGAAATCCGGTATGTGTGTTTGAGTTGCGTAGTATAGTAAATTAATACAGTAATTCAAAAATGGTGGTTCAGAACCCTGTTGCAAATAGGGATAACCGTTATTAAATGGCAGAAACTTTATTTTTCTGATTTTTGTCGACATTTTGTCTTGGCCGACAGTTACAACTTAGCGCTGGTGTTGTGTCATGCGAATGTGGGATACATTTTATATAGATTAATATGCATTGGAGCTTTCTAATTGTTGTCGAATGTCTGTTAAATTTATTAATTACTTCAAAGTTGTTTTAATTTATGAAGTTATAGAATATGCTTATTGTATTTCTGCAGTGATATTTGAAATCTATATGTCCACCTTTTAGATTAACTCTAATAACCGTCTAACAATTGAATGTGATGAGAATTAATACTCAGAGGATACTCGTTTAGATCCCTTATCTTTAATATAACAAAGACTTTGAATATTTGTTCCCTAAGTAACACTCTTAACTTTATTTCCTCGGATTATATATCTTTTATACATTTTTCAGGTTTCGGTAGCATTTAGGGTCGATTGATTCAGTGAACTGTCTGAGGTAAGCTGGAATAGTAATGGATGACTTAATAGCTCTTTAGTTATATTGTTTCACCATGATGATATTTTGAAGCACTATCGTAATAGCTGTTGAAATTCGAAATTGGTCTGAGCTACATCCAAATCAATTATTCTGTAACTACTTCATTTTATCCTTCACTTGTTTATATTACGAGTAAAATGTAGCTTGCATACTGCAAGCAGATCGACAACACTAATTTCATGACGGCATCATATCGGGACGGTCCTAAAAAGAAAAAAAAAAGATTCAAAATATTCTCAAAATTCGCTGAAATGTAATCGTCTGGCGTCGAACCTGGGTCTTACTGATGATACTCACTATGCAAAACAACAGAAAATCACCATATCTAACTATTTGCGAAAATTCAAGCAGAAATATTGGCTGCAACTGCCTCAAACGACGTCCAACTTTTCCCTTATATTCCTTATGTGAGAAATTGTAATGTGTTCTGGCATCGAACCCAGGAAAACCATTTGTCTTATATAATTTTTTTCTTAAACCGTGTCTCAATATTCATCTTCTTGCAAAGGAAGAAGTTCCTATCATTTCGATTAGTGCAAGAAATAAATTATGAAATACTACCCCAGTGTGTTTTATATTGCAGATATATTTACCTCCCGGTATCGAACCCGGGTCTTTCTGGTGATACTTCCTATGCAGCACAACAGAAGATCACCATCTCTAACTATGTATGAGAATTTAGGCAGTAATATTAGCTGCAACTGCTTCAAACGACATCCTACTTTTCCCATGTATTCCTTATGAGAGAAATTTTAATGCGCCCCGGCATCGAACCCAGGAATAGTACGGTCTTACCTAAATATTTTTCAAAACCCTATGCTTAATATACACCTTCCATATAAGCAAGAACTTCCTATCATTTCGATAAGTGCATTAAAAAAATTAATGAAAAACTACCTCAATGTATTTTAAATGACCGATTTTTGCATCGTCCTAGCATCGAACCCAGGATATTTTCCGTAAAAGTAATTTAAGTTTTCAGTAGATCATGACCATAAATATAGGTTCCTTGAGTTTTAATTTTCTGCCTATCCGGAAAGTGTTTTTTTTTATTCCCGAAAATCAACGCAATGCATTTAAACGGGAAAAATCGGGAATTTGTGGCCCTCTGGAATCGAACCCATGACACTAAGGATCAAAATCGCAATTTTTCTGGCGGTTACACGTTATGGCCAATAAGCCGTAAAAATTTCAACTCAATCACGCTTGTGGTTTAGGCTGTGTATTTGTATCCTATCTATCTATATCCCTATCTATATACCTATCTATATATATGAATGAATCCGTAGAAGCATCTATATATAATAGATTTTCTTAGAAAACCTTAAGTCACTCTCAGGAAATAATAATTAATAATATAATTCATTAATATTATAATTTTTTATTATATAAGTAACTTCGGTCTAAATCTTTGAGATACTCATGTAAGCGATAAGTTTAAATAGCCTTTCGTATACGCAAATAATTGGATGAAAATATCACTTTAATATTCTTTATTTACAGATGAAGAGTTTGTCAATGACGAAGGTCATCGCTGAGATGAGGATACTTGGAGTTAAATGTTCTGCTTTCGTAAGTACATTATTGAATAATAATTAATACTTTGTGTACGTACACTCTACTTCTTCAGTAAGAGGATCAAACTGAGTTACTCCCTATTACCCTGTTTTCGGAATTGAAACTCAGAAAATGCAGTAAAATCAATCATTGGCACTTTGAAGAAGTCACGCAGGTGTTTCAATTTGCGGAATTAATTTTTAAATAAGTAAATTTCGATGCAATTACCCGTGTTTCGATGTATGCCTTTGATCGGTACCGGCGTTCAGATTTTCACGAACATACATTTATACTTAAAAATTAAGGAAAGCACTATTCTTGGCCATTGTAATTAAATTATTTACTAGCAACTCTGTGTAAATACTTAATACCAAGATAATAAGCTATGATTTCCGTTTTTTTGTAAAATTACCGAGGTATTTTTCTCGTAGGATATCGGGAAGCTATGAAGCTATTGGTATAATTTACACTTTCCCCCCTCATAAAAAAAAGACTTTCCATTTCATGCCTTCAGTATAAGCTGTAGTTCCAAATATTTCCCCTTTCTGTCATTGAAACTCACTTTCCCTTCCACCTAGACTCATTGTTTTCGTTGACAGATATTTAGAGGTCACTGATAACATCTGTTAAGAGATCTGAAAGAAGAGGAGGGTAGGTTTCAAGGGCAATACACAATTCTGCTCTTATCAGGGTAGAAAATCTGGATGATAAAATAATGTTATTGCCGTGTTAGTTATGTTTAAATAGTAATCTTTTGCTTTCGTGAAAAATTGAAATAAGTATCAGTACATATTATGGAGAGGGGCTCATTAGTATTCACCATATTTTAAATGATCGATCGCGCTAAATTATATTATTAATTTTATTATCGAAAACATATTTGCCAATTTTTATTGAATTGAGTGGCAGAAATAAAAAAAATGACATTGTATATTTGTTTATAAAATATGATCATCCGTTGAATGGTATTTTGACGTTGAGAGAAATAGGTTGGTAGAATAGGTATAGGTATTTCTACAATACAGATATATAAATTATTTGAAATACTTTATCTCTTTGCAGCTCAAAATGCAATATATATCTTAAGGGAATTTCATAATTCTATCAATACTAATATGCTAAGAATTCAAAAAAGCTGATCAGATTCAAGTGAAACTTATGTACTGTAGGATTTGAAAGTTAAATGAGCTGTAAGGTCATTTTTATGGCCATCACACTTTCTCTATTATCTAATCCGAAATAAATAACAATAGATTTTTTTAATCTTTCTTCTAGCAGTAGTGTCTGGTCTTCTAATAGTTTTCGCTAATTTAAAACCTTTCATTACAAAAAATTAATGAAACTTAACAATTTATATGAGAATTCTACATTCCTCCATCACCAATCCAAGTTATGCTTTTAAACATATAGTAACCGTCGCTATTATCTGTACGAAATATAAATTAAGATTAGATAGGATTCACCTAAAACTTACTCTTATATTTTTGTAATTGAATAAAATTTCCACGTATAATGATAGATTTAAGCAAGTAGCACATAAGAGTAATATATTTAGTGCTTCAAGTTTTTACTTAACTTTGATGACAGCAAATATATCTCAAAATATACTAATGGTATTTTAATTATCTATGTGAGCCACGAAATCACAACGTAAAATCACAGATTAGAGCATTCATGCTGTTATGAATTATATGTAGAAAATTAGTTTAATGTGAAGTTTACTATTTAGATAATTGCGAAGAGTTTCCGGTAATGAAGAATATATTCAACATCGCGATATCATTCTCTGAATTTAGTAAATACAATTTTACATTGCTGACCTATAGTAGAAATTGACCCATCATGTTTTTTTAATCATCTGTGGTAAAGTTGCCAACTATTGCGTTCCTAGTCTGTACTTGAAACTCCCTTACCTTTACCGTAGCACATGCTTTTGTAAGCAATACATTGGAGTTTGGTGATAGAATAAAAATTAATATTAAGTGATTCGACGTAGTTCATGACGGAAGAACAAGACTGGATTCTAAATATTTATAAAAACTAAATAACTATATGTGTGGAATTATATTGTGATGACAAGGATTTCATATTAAAACGATAACTTACATTAGGAGATGGAAGAAACCTACAGGGAGAGGTCAACTTTGAACTTATATCACTACATCACTATCAGTAAAAATGGAATATAATGCTATTTATGTACATTTTATTAGCAAGAAGAATAGTGAGCACTTTGTGATTTTTCTATGTTTTTAAAACTAAATATAATTTACTGATGATGTTATCATTCTTCGGAATTTGAATCAGACAGACGTTACCTTGAATGCACGAGAGAATAGGCGCTGTGGTGCTGAGTGATGGTGCTTGGTCAAAGGATGGATCGCAATTGCACTGAGTACAAATGGAATATAATGCTATTGCTATACATTTTTGAGTAAGATGGATAGTGAGCACTATGTGATATTCTTTGTTATGAAAACTACATTTAATTAACTGTATCTACAATCATTCTTCGGAATATAGATCGAAATGATCGCTACCATCAATGAGCGAACGAGGCAGCGATGTGGTGCTAGGTGATGGTGCCCGGTCAAAGGATGGATCGCCAAATTCACTGAGTAAAATGGAATATAATGCTATTACAATGCATTATTTAAGGAAGATAGATGGTGAGTACTTTGAGATTTTACTTTGTTATTAAAACAACATTTAACTAACTGTTTTTATAATCATTCTTCAGAATTTGGATCGGGTCTCTTGCTCCTTTATTGCGCGGAAGCAGCAGAGCTTTGGTGCTGAGTGATGGTACAGCTAACAGCAAAAAAAAGTTACCACCCCTGACCCACCAAGATATTCTAAGTCCAAATTTCGGGCCGGCGAGCCTTTCTCTCGAAAAGGGAGGGAGAGAAAAGAAAGATGGAGAACATGGTACGTTACGCTAGCTCGGCTCTCGCGTTTGGATGGAGAATTTTCGTTATATATATAAAAATCATTTACTACTATCCATAATCTGCCGCAACATTTGATGTGGTAACGCGTACGATTGAATTTGACGACGATCAACTGGAAAATAACTAAAGAAATGAATCGAATTGAATGCAGCATTCAAAGTCACTCTCACTTTAACTTTCGATAACAGATTATTAAATCATTTCCAAAACGATGCAAATGAATTTAACTGAATACAACATTCGGTATCAAATTAACTCACATTTCGTTTTTCGAAAATCGATCGTTTAAATCACTTCCAACGATTGATTATGCTCATCAATGTGAACGAAACCAGCAACTATTCTCTTCTTCTTAATTTCAAATAGGCCAAAAAGCAGGATCTCGGTTTCAACAATGGCATTTGTCGTCAGGGGGACCGGCTGTTTATACTCACAAAACATTTCGTGTATTCCGTAAAAAATCTCGAAAATTCAATTCGGAAACAACAATAAACGACCAAAATAAGGTTTTCTATTCATTTACTCTGCTATTGGTTCTCCTCTCAATCTCGTAGGACTATTATTTTTAATTTAATTTTGCAAAATAAATGAAGCATGCAGCGACAAAAATGAACTTTACGTGCATTTCTTACGGAAATGCTTTGACTCGTCTGGGATCGAAGCAAGGACGAAGTGTCGCCATTTTTTACAATATAAACACTTTTGTATATATATATTTGAATGCAATGTTCTATAAAAAATTCAAGTCAATCGACCAAGTGATTTTTGAGTTTTGCGGGCACAAACATATGCAGGCTGAATTTTTATACATAAGATATGTGCATAATTCGGTGGATTATTATAATTTAATTTGATTGCTTTTACAACCCTTTCGTTCAACTTTCCCAATTGAAAAGCGTTCTATAATGAAGAGAAATAACTAAGGAATAAACACAAGGAAATAAAAGTTCCACATCTTCCACACAAAAAGTCGTGTAACTTTGACAAAGTTATTTATTTCCTTATGCTTAGTTACCTATGGAGTTCACCAAATTTAAAGCTCATTTGATTGATTTAAATAAGGAATAATCTTTTCTAGATTACCATTTTCCCTTACTCTCGTGACTCCTATAGATTATATAATCCAAGAATTTGTAAAATTAAATTATCCTTATAACAACACTGTAGCTAATTCTCACAATTAGCTTTGACGTTTACTAGCACCTTCTTCAACATTTACATAAATACGCGATCCTCCATATAGCGTGTGCCTTGAAAAAGAAGAAAGAATGAGAGGGAACAAAAGTGGGTGTGCAGGTGAAAGGGTAGAATTCTTGGAAAACTGTTAAACAGGACAAAACGAAATAGGTGGGGGAAAAGGACAAGATAAACCTTTTGTTACCGAAGGGGAATGGAAAGGAAAAACTTTCTGGTTGGGAGAAGAGGACTGGTTGCAATTTGCTCGATTCATTTTGATTTTATCTAAAATAATGTGTCCGCTAGCCTTCTCTGTATAATTTTTAGCTCGCAATTAGAAGAATGACGCGAAGAAATAAATCTCTCATAAAGTGGGACTGCAGAGCATCAGATTAGAAATTTTGTATGTTCTTCAGCCTATAACTTACGAAATCTCACTGTTTATCTGATGTGGATTGAATGAAAATAATCATAAATCGCTTGATGAAACTACCGTCCTAAAAATTTGATCCATGGATTCCTTATCGTTTCAGAGTAACGGGCTTACAGTAAATACTGTAGTAAAAGGCAAGCGGTAGACGTCCTTTTGGTAAAATTCTCGAAATTTTATTTCTCAAAAGTTACTTCTCTCATTTTTTTAGCTATTTACTGATCCACCAATCGACTCCGAAGAGTATTACAATTTGTTTATTTCGAAGTTCTCAGTATTTTAAGAAGACCATCTTTTATTTCATCTGTTACGAAAAATGATAAGACCCCTATCCGTGAAATTGTGACTTTTGCATGACAATGTTAATCGACGTCTAACCAAATTTAAGACTTAGCTAGAGTATGACTTATTAGTACTCGACGCAGGATGGGCAAGTTATTGCGTGTGTGTTACAGTAATGGCTATTATAGTTGTGTTTAAATACGTATTTAAATGACATCTTTATTTTGTATTTTATAAACCAGATGAGATCGACTGCCAAATTGTATAAGTGAATCAAGATGAGTTTAACGTTTTGGCTATCATCAACACTGAGAGAAAAAATGTATTCACTTTCTCTTGGTGGTTTTTTTATATTAATTTTTAAGGTTCTTAAAATCTACGAAACTAATAACTGTATTTAACATTTAATGGGATAAAAGGATTGAAAACACTATACATTCAATGATAGTAATGAAAAAGAACCAAAGGAACGCTAGTTTACGCAAATAGCTATTTCTTAAATTTTCCCGTTTTGTTGTTGATTGATTTCTAAGGGTATCTTGAAGGTTTATGAAAATCATTGGTTAGAAGGAAAAGCCTGAAAAGATGAATGTAAATATTGAGAACGTAATTTTGGAATTAGAATGCTCCGAAGCTTAATTTCTTCGGGAGTGATCTTTCTACGGTTAATATATGCTTAATTCTACTCCTGAAAGCATAGACGGTCCGAGACATGGGCAGTCTGGGAGACCGTCGACAGCATTTGTGGGCTCTTCTCAGATCCCTTGAAGATTCTCAATGATAAAATTATACACGTTACTATAGCTTAGGTAATTTTGACGATTACACCCGGTCACAATATTTAAGTAAACTTTTTTTATCCATTAAGGGGAACTAGTTCTAAAAGTCTGCCTGCCCAGAATGTCAATAATCTTCAGATTACCCCCTCCCAAGGATTGGAATCAATTTCCTTCGCAATGGATGCAGCTTTCTTTGGTCCTAGTTCTCTGAGTAATTTCCTTTAATTCCAATTGATTGAAGAAGCCGTTACTTGGTGAAACTGCGTTATGTAAGAAATTGTGAATCTTTTTCCTTTGTTATTTCCACCATTCCTTATAGTCGTTGAGCTATGGCTATATTTTTACGGAAATTACATTTAGGAAAACTGCTAAATCAGGCGTAATCCATCTGAGTTGCCCTTACATCGGTAAATGCTGTTTAATAATTAAAATTTAGCCTTCGTATTTTACCCTTTCTTTTTTTAATGAGAGGCCAGTTTAGTCCATCAGCGATTACTGAATAAAGCACAAGAAATACTGACATCTCGTACTTATTATCTATGATTACTCTTAAATAAGATGGGCAAAGCTTCCTTTCTTGGGAAATATGTCAGGAGAATCTGAATACTGCTGAATCTTAATGCTGGTTTCCAAGCCTCACCTATTCTTCCTTAAAACTTCTTGTTTTAAAGATAAGGAAGACATTTACGATATCTTGAAGGTGCAGAAATTTAAATGTGTGAATAGCTCGACATTTGTGTGGGATCAACTGGCGGAAGATCTAATTGTATGCATGAATGTATGCACATGGTATGCATATTCTTATATGCCTACATGATTATATCCTACCCTATGCCAATAATTTTCGAAGCAAAATAAATTTACATTGATAATAAATAATTTCGACTATGATAGGTCTATTGTTAATGGTTTATGAATTTTGGATGCAAATGAACTTTTTAGAAGTAAGTTCACATAAAACCTAATTCAGTATGTTAGGAAAATGAAACTTGCAAACTGCCAAAAAAATCGGAACTTTTTCGAATCGTTGATCTAATTTACATTCCCTCTGGCTGAACCATTGAAAACATATTTTTCCGGTCACCCTCTAACCTGCATTATTTTGTCTTAAAATGGCTTGAATCGTTTTCTCAATCTTATAAATAGCCAACATCCCAGGATCTCTGCACATCACTTCTGAGCCTGTTTACCACATTATCTTCATATTTTTTAGATGTATGCCTTAGAGTTGAAGAGAATAAACATTCTTTTCTTAGTAAGCATAAAATATTCCGTATTCCCATTGTTTATTTTCCTATCATCGTCACCATGAAGTAACCCATTCATATTCCTTCTTGGACGAACTTTTCTTTATATCACCATCCATGACGAAGAATGGCATTTTCAGGCAATTCTCTCTCTCATACAAAACCCTTAAACTATGCCTCGAAAATTAGAGGCACTGAAGACGGAAGTAGCCTGTGACCGCTTCATTGAAGACCCTTTCTCTTTCCTCTCTCACCCCCATAGAGAAGCTCCCTTTGTTTTCTTGAGAAGGAAGGTATGCATGCTACCGATTAACCGTTATGTAGACAAAAACATTAAAAGCGGACGTAGCACCAAAAGGTGGGCTTGCCACAGAGATCCTTAGCAATAGATTAAAATATATTTTTCATGCATGAGCGTTTACGTGCGAATATTTAGAGTGGAGTTGTAACAGCCTAAAGCTGTTGGCTCATACCTATTTTCTATGTTGAAACTCTTAATCGTTTTAGCATTTTAAAATTTTTGACCGAAGTTTAAATAAAGGAATTCAATATTTACAAGTATATTATTCAATTCTTTTTGCACTTTGCTCGACTCTGCACGACTAGTCCTTCTAACTTCATTACCCAAAAGAATTTCTCGCGCGTAAAATATAAAGCTGTTTGTTAAGAGACTACAGGTTAGATAGCAGTGAGTAGAAAATGATAGGAGCCCTCCGCTGGGTATCTTTTAAGAATATAACTATGTAAAGACAATAATTAATAGAGATATTCCTTAGCTGTGATTTACATGACGAAATACGCGACGACATGATCCCTATTCTCAACGATCGTTATTTTCACAGCCAGATGGTGAAAATATTACCGCGAGATAATAGCGAGGACAGATGGTTTATATTGTTATCATCTTACGTATCGTATAAGGTGCGTAAATATGTAAATTATTTAGATAGTTGAGTGTTTCACATTCTCTGCAATAAGCCTTATGGGGGCTCGCGGATAGTCAATTTAAATGTATTTTTTACTTAACTATTTTTCACAAATCTGCAACACCATTATTATATTTATAATATACGTTTTTTCTTATCTTTTCTACTTCCGTTGACCTGATTTACAGTAGTTCATATTCTCTTAATTATCGTATCATAATGAAGCATAATCTTTGCGAAAACGATCATCCTGCGGGCATGTGGAGCATTCACTGAAATAACCAGTTTCATTATAAATCTGCATTGATGGAAAATGTTATGTATTATATATGTTAGGACGAACTATGAGCAGCCAAAGTAATTCTTGAACAATATTTTAAGAAGAAGAGCGAATTACGCTTGATATTCGAGCCGATTTGACGAAATACGAATTTAATTATTTCATAATACAATACTGCTTCTACCGCAGCAAAAGCAATGACTTTTAGCGAGTATTTATAAAATATATATTATCACAAAAGCCTTCAAAACGTGCCAGGCATAAAGAGGAAGACGAAAAGCGCGCTCAAAACAGAGAATCTGAAAGACTCGCCCTTCTCGAGTTATGCTGGTAGCATCTTAGGTGGTAACTTTTTTATGCTGTTAGCTGTACATACATGGTCAAGGAATGCATCGCAAAATAAACTAAGTACAAATAGTCTATATTGCTATTACTACACATTTATTATTATGATAGATAGTGAGTATTTTGTGATTAAACTTTGTTATTGTAACAACAATTCACTCTTTTTATAAGTATTCTTTAGAATTTGGATCGGGTGTTTTACTCCTTTATTGCGCGGAAGTAGCAGAGCTTTGATGCTGAGTGATGGTGCATGGTCAAAGGATGCATCGCCGAATAAACTAAGTACAAATAGTCTATATTGCTATTACTACACATTTATTATTATGATAGATAGTGAGTATTTTGTGATTTAACTTTGTAATTAAAACAATATTTAATTAACTGTTTTTATAATCAATCTTCAGAATTATGATCGGAACTTTTGCCTCCTTTATTCCTCTCAAAATTGCGATTTCGGACTTACACAAAAATAATTTATGTACTAAAAAAATCCTAGGAAGCTACGTGACATAATTAAATAAAAATGAGGTTTTTCATTGTATCGGTAGAATTTGAGATTTCATTGGAAATAGATCGGTACAATACAAATATAATAACTAAAATAAATTGTTTATGTTAAATACTCTAATCAGTCGAAATAATTTCATTTCGTCAACCAACTGTACCCCATCATTACGATTGGTTCAAGGGGTCAAAATGAAATCGACTCATTTCTAAAAGACAGTCCTCTCTGGTGAATTTGTTTCCTCCTCTTGAAATCCAAAGAATAGCATTTATAAAAATATTCTGACACCCTACATTCAATGATTGTTCATATATAGTAAAATAAAGGTAGATAGTGAAGGATGTGGTCAATATTTATCTTTCAAATTGTATATCAACCTTAGGACCGTATTGTATCTCGATTGTAGACCGTGCAGCTGCAACTTGCACACAAATATCATAACATCCTTCGATAATCGGAAATATCTATATCTTTGCAATTACATCTGAATATTTTATCTTCTTATTCGTTATTGGTTGAATTATTATTCTAGTTAATCGTATTTCCATGTACCTTTATACATCTATGAGGATATTCTAAAAATTAACAAAATTCTCTCTGTTACATGATTCCTATGGCCAGGACAATGATCGCAGGTCATCTACTTTGAACGCATCACCGGTGGGCGGTGCTACCGGACATAGAATTAGGAACTGGAGAGGATGGAGAACCCAAGGATGACACCGAAGAGTATTTTAGTGACCCAGCATCATCTGAAGACGGAAAATGAATAAAAAGAACCTTCTGCTTCCGAGCCAAATTGCGTTTGCAATTATGTATAGCTTAAAACATATTGTAAGGCCGGAAAGTGTACGCTTTACCATGAATTTAAATGTACATATTATGAATAAAAACAGAAATGACTTTGTGCGTTCTTCCAAACTATCTATTGCAGTATGTATAGAAGTCTAATGATATGTGCAAGGCGTAGCGATGTATAATTTAAATATTCTGTAAATTTTAATTCCTTTATTCGTATAATAAATACATGTCTCGTTTGGGGATAGATTTATATAGAAATAGAATGGATTGGGTGAAGTTCATGGGAGGGAAGGGAGTTGCTGTGGGTGGAGGGGGAGAAATGGTATTGTTGTAACTGAGGGAGATTTGGCAGACAGTGGGTGGGAAGACAGTGGGAGATATAGAGGATGGGAAGGGAGGGGCGGGAAGGGTGGGGGCGGGAAGGGAGGGGCGGGAAGGGAGAGGGTGGGAATGGAGAGGGCGGGAAGGGAGAGGGTGGGAAGGGAGAGGGCGGGGAGGGAGAGGGCAGGAAGGGAGCGGGTGGGAAGGGAAAGGGCGGGGATGGAGAGGGCAGGAAGGGAGCGGGTGGGAAGGGAAAGGGCGGGGATGGAGAGGGCAGGAAGGGAGCGGGTGGGAAGGGAAAGGGCGGGAAGGGAGGGGGTGGGAAGGGAAAGGGCGGGAAGGGAGAGGGTGGGAAGGGAGAGGGCGGGGAGGGAGAGGGCAGGAAGGGAGCGGGTGGGAAGGGAAAGGGCGGGGATGGAGAGGGCAGGAAGGGAGCGGGTGGGAAGGGAAAGGGCGGGGATGGAGAGGGCGGGATGGGAGCGGGTGGGAAGGGAAAGGGCGGGAAGGGAGGGGGTGGGAAGGGAAAGGGCGGGGAGGTAGAGGGCAGGAAGGGAGCGGGTGGGAAGGGAAAGGGCGGGGAGGGAGAGGGCAGGAAGGGAGCGGGTGGGAAGGGAAAGGGCGGGGATGGAGAGGGCGGGATGGGAGCGGGTGGGAAGGGAAAGGGCGGGGAGGGAGAGGGCGGGAAGGGAGAGGGCAGGAAGGGAGCGGGTGGGAAAGGAAAGGGCGGGGAGGGAGAGGGCGGGAAGGGAGAGGGCAGGAAGGGAGCGGGTGGGAAGGGAAAGGGCGGGGATGGAGAGGGCGGGATGGGAGCGGGTGGGAAGGGAAAGGGCGGGGAGGGAGAGGGCGGGAAGGGAGAGGGCAGGAAGGGAGCGGGTGGGAAGGGAAAGGGCGGGGAGGGAGAGGGCGGGAAGGGAGAGGGCGGGAAGGGAGGGGGTGGGAAGGGAAAGGGCGGGGAGGTAGAGGGCGGGAAGGGAGAGGGCAGGAAGGGAGCGGGTGGGAAGGGAAAGGGCGGGGAGGGAGAGGGCGGGAAGGGAGAGGGCGGGAAGGGAGGGGGTGGGAAGGGAAAGGGCGGGGAGGTAGAGGGCAGGAAGGGAGCGGGTGGGAAGGGAAAGGGCGGGGAGGGAGAGGGCAGGAAGGGAGCGGGTGGGAAGGGAAAGGGCGGGGATGGAGAGGGCGGGATGGGAGCGGGTGGGAAGGGAAAGGGCGGGGAGGGAGAGGGCGGGAAGGGAGAGGGCAGGAAGGGAGCGGGTGGGAAGGGAAAGGGCGGGGAGGGAGAGGGCGGGAAGGGAGAGGGCAGGAAGGGAGCGGGTGGGAAGGGAAAGGGCGGGGAGGGAGAGGGCGGGAAGGGAGAGGGCAGGAAGGGAGCGGGTGGGAAGGGAAAGGGCGGGGAGGGAGAGGGCGGGAAGGGAGAGGGCGGGAAGGGAGGGGGTGGGAAGGGAAAGGGCGGGGAGGTAGAGGGCAGGAAGGGAGCGGGTGGGAAGGGAAAGGGCGGGGAGGGAGAGGGCAGGAAGGGAGCGGGTGGGAAGGGAAAGGGCGGGGATGGAGAGGGCGGGATGGGAGCGGGTGGGAAGGGAAAGGGCGGGGAGGGAGAGGGCGGGAAGGGAGAGGGCAGGAAGGGAGCGGGTGGGAAAGGAAAGGGCGGGGAGGGAGAGGGCGGGAAGGGAGAGGGCAGGAAGGGAGCGGGTGGGAAGGGAAAGGGCGGGGATGGAGAGGGCGGGATGGGAGCGGGTGGGAAGGGAAAGGGCGGGGAGGGAGAGGGCGGGAAGGGAGAGGGCAGGAAGGGAGCGGGTGGGAAGGGAAAGGGCGGGGAGGGAGAGGGCGGGAAGGGAGAGGGCGGGAAGGGAGGGGGTGGGAAGGGAAAGGGCGGGGAGGTAGAGGGCGGGAAGGGAGAGGGCAGGAAGGGAGCGGGTGGGAAGGGAAAGGGCGGGGAGGGAGAGGGCGGGAAGGGAGAGGGCGGGAAGGGAGGGGGTGGGAAGGGAAAGGGCGGGGAGGTAGAGGGCAGGAAGGGAGCGGGTGGGAAGGGAAAGGGCGGGGAGGGAGAGGGCAGGAAGGGAGCGGGTGGGAAGGGAAAGGGCGGGGATGGAGAGGGCGGGATGGGAGCGGGTGGGAAGGGAAAGGGCGGGGAGGGAGAGGGCGGGAAGGGAGAGGGCAGGAAGGGAGCGGGTGGGAAGGGAAAGGGCGGGGAGGGAGAGGGCGGGAAGGGAGAGGGCAGGAAGGGAGCGGGTGGGAAGGGAAAGGGCGGGGAGGGAGAGGGCGGGAAGGGAGAGGGCAGGAAGGGAGCGGGTGGGAAGGGAAAGGGCGGGGAGGGAGAGGGCGGGAAGGGAGAGGGCGGGAAGGGAGGGGGTGGGAAGGGAAAGGGCGGGGAGGTAGAGGGCAGGAAGGGAGCGGGTGGGAAGGGAAAGGGCGGGGAGGGAGAGGGCAGGAAGGGAGCGGGTGGGAAGGGAAAGGGCGGGGATGGAGAGGGCGGGATGGGAGCGGGTGGGAAGGGAAAGGGCGGGGAGGGAGAGGGCGGGAAGGGAGAGGGCAGGAAGGGAGCGGGTGGGAAGGGAAAGGGCGGGGATGGAGAGGGCGGGATGGGAGCGGGTGGGAAGGGAAAGGGCGGGGAGGGAGATGGTGGGAAGGGAGAGGGCAGGAAGGGAGCGGGTGGGAAGGGAAAGGGCGGGGAGGGAGAGGGCGGGAAGGGAGAGGGCAGGAAGGGAGCAGGTGGGAAGGGATAGGGCGGGGATGGAGAGGGCAGGAAGGGAGCGGGTGGGAAGGGAAAGGGCGGGGAGGGAGAGGATGGGAAGGGAGCGGATGGGAAGGGAGAGGGCGGGGAGGGAGAGGACGGGAAGGGAGAGGGTTAACAAAATTTGGGTCTTTAAATTTATTTTCTTGATGAACCCATATCTCGAAATCTTTATAAGTAATTTAAAAATAATACATTGTACTTATCTACCCATTACTCGCTGGAATGCATCATATACTGAAACACAGTGTAAAAACATAGTACGCCTTTCACACCACTTCTTCCCCTTTATAATACGCCTATGACAACAGGTTGTTCGCGACGCACTTTTAACATAAACAGTAGATCTTGTATACAGAAAAGTTAGCCACCCCTGCTCTACCACATATATAAACCCAGCCAGGCCCAGAAGTGACAACCGAAACGTGTTAGTAAGTCGGGGAGTGTTGTATATCTGAACAAAAATAAGTATGAAAGTCTCCAAATTAGTTTTAGTAGTTATTATTTTCACGCCATTTAAAACCAAAATTAGAAATAAATGTCAACTAAATTTGCCCAATAACTGATGCCATTGGAATATATCGCATGCTTACAGAATGTCTTGCGCTTTGCGTTGCCTTCGCCACCGATGCGGCAAGTGTGATACTCGGAAAGAAATCACTTGCTTGTAAGTTGGTGAAGGGCCAATTTAAGCATTCGGAGGTAACGATATTGAAACATACAAATATATCGAGCTGCACTTAAGAGCTTGCAGAAATCGCATCGTAATCAGACGTGTAGAATAAGTAATAATAACCCCGTCGGGTGCAATAAAAATGTTTGTAGAAAAAGTACAAATGTCTTCTCTCACTTTTACTGTGAGGAAAAAGGAAAAGAATGGATCACCAATAAATGAAGATTGTATTTTTTAGCTAATGTATTAATTTTGTTAAGCTTATGTAATATTAAATGTAGGAGTATTGCTTAAACACAGGAGAAGGATAACACAGGATAGATGGATTTCCGGGTAAACCGTAATAGCTTTGCTTCCCAAAAGGGGGGTGATTCGTAAATGTCGTATTGAGCACTATTTTCGTGTTAAATTTTAACCAGATTCATGAGAATGCATTCTAATTTGAACGAGTCAGAAAAAAGAATTTAAGAAACGAATTTTAATTGAAAACGAATGCAATTTGGAGCTGATAGGACAAAGAATTCATTGAGTAGCGAAAGCCCAGGGAATCATACCTAAGAAGTGAGAATAAAGACTATGGACGGAAATAATACCATTTTAGTTGTATTGATGTAGGTCAGTTCAAGGGCGTCGCCAGCCACTGGGCTAGGGGGGGGCAAGCTGCTAGATAAAATGAAAAATGCCTAACTTACAGGGGCTAGTTTATTCATGCCCGCTTCTTACTACAAATATGTCAAACCTTCCAAAAACTAAATGTATTGAAAACTAGACGAGTTTAACGCTTATATGGCCAACTCATTAAACTTTCCAAGATAGTAGTTTACATAAGCAAACTATGTTAGGATTTCTAGTTTGGTTACGTCCAATTTCTATGAAAAATTAATTTTTTTCGATACTTAAGTATTTTGGTGCTGTAGATATAAACTTCCCGAGTATTTGAGAGTTCTTTCTTCCAAGAGGTTGCCAAGCGTGAAAAGGAAAAAATAGTTACGGTTATTTGACAAGCGATATAAAACGTCTCAATAAATCACCACATTGGTGCACCCATCCTTATTAGAACATCTTTCGTTATCAGACTATATCATCAGCAGCTTCTTAGGAATGACTTCATCTGTTGCTTTTAAAATTACCTCCTCTTCTAAGAAACAAAAGATCATTTATATCAGATGAAATTTTCTGGTAGGCTTACAATTAAGCCTGATTTCGTTATTTATGTATTAGCCAAGTTTTCAATTGAATGCATCACATACCGGAGAGTAAAAATTCGACTGCATTAAAATATTCTGTAGACTCTTGATTATAGTTGATATTATAATTAAATTTGCAGAAATCAAGTTATATACCAAGTTGGAAAAAATGAAGACGACAACTTACAATTATTTATACTAAGTAATAAGTGGTTTAACCAACAGAGAGATTATACAAAACCCAGTCTTACGCACTGAGTGTTCAAAGAAAACAAAAGTTTCCACGAATTAAAATTTTGAATGGGCATTGCATAACCAGATATGAGATTTGAGGGATTCTATCACAAGAGAAAAAATTGGCTGCATCGAAAAGGAAGCTGAAGAATTAAAGTCACAGTATTAACAGTTTCTCAAATCTATTTCAAGTCATCAGGTCACAGTTCCGATAAATATGTGCGTAACTTACGCGCACATTACCTTTCAGCTGACTGATTTGCTTCCAAAATGGTATATTATTAATAATATCATCGCAAGTTAATTTTTACTGATATCTTGTATTGCTCCAATACTTTCACAAATTTCTACGGAAACCGGGTTATTGAATTATATTCGTAACTATATAGCAAATTAACGGGTAATAAAATAAGGATCAGTATATTTTCTATCATCCCGAGTAATGAAGAGTCTACTGTACTGACTTTTAATCGTCCAGAATGCTTAACAAAGGAACCAGTTCCTTTGGAATTGTCGCTAAACTCATCTTGAGATGTGCCCTCCGATAACAGCCCTAAAATAATACAATCCTAATTTATGCAACAAATAATGGTCATTTTACAAAAAACTACATAGACATTAACTTACGCTTTCCCGATAGAGGCCTCGAGCTATTAGCGGACAGTGAAAAAATTTTCGGATGTCCATATATATCTTATGAAATCCAAACTAAACTCTCCTTCGAACTGTTCCCTGTGAATTTCTAAAATGCACTATTCACGAGCCTAGCTTTGCATTCACATCCTCGAAACAGTCACATGCAACAGATCTAACGTAGCGTTTTATCAACCTGTTTGTCTCTCAAACGTAATCTTAATCTCTGTTTTCAGGGTGTAAGTTTCGAATTACTTCTCGAATGTTCCTTTGTGTTTTTGCGAGGAGTAAACGAACCAGCACTTTCGAATTCTTCTCATGGGAATCTTATCTTATGGTGTGAGTCATCTAACAAAATGATATGGTTAAGAAGTGCATGCGTTGAGCATTGTGTGCGAAACACTCGTAGCGTCCCATTGATATCGCTCTAGGCCTGCTTTGCTGCCGAAAACATCAACTTAGCTGTAATCGGAGTCATATTTACTGGCATGCAAAGCTTTCGCTGAATTTATCAAGCAAATGATTGGGGTTTTGTATTCTTCAGCAGAAAAAAGCACATAGCTAGTCATAGGACTTGACTCTTGGGGGGGGGGGTTTGAACCGCTAAACTTCCCCCCCTCGCTGCGCCACTGCTTGGGCCTATTTGCAAAATACTCACCGCAAAACTTTCTTATGTCCATTTTGAAGGGAAAACGAAAAAAAACTGAATCCTTTGTCTTCTGCGGGCGATTGTCGGACGATACTCAAGGAAGTTTGAGAGAGAGGACATAATCGCATAACCTCCCGCTCTGATCCCATCGAGAGGCAGTTCTAACTACATTGTTCACCCCGAAACCGAACTTATCTTCTTTTGGGAGGGAAGGGGCGAAGGAAAGGAGGGATGGCTGTTGACTCTGCTGCAAAGTATTGTTGAAAGATTTGTGCTGCGCTGGAGGTATAAATGAATTTCCTACAAGGAAGTACTTTTCCCATCACTGGTGTTTACACGTGCCAACACTTGACTTTGTTTTGGGTCTAAATTCTTTTCAAATACGCTCTTGCCTAAAAATTGTTTCTACAACACATCCCGAACCAAAATACGAATGGGTCTCCAGGGGGGGGCAGCTGCCCCCCCATGCCCCCCCTGGCGACGCCCATGGGTCAGTTGTAGGCATTTATAAGACGTTGTTTGTTTTATTTACACATCTATTATATATAGATGCTTCTCCGGATTCATTCATATATCATATATATCTATTATATATAGATGCTTCTCCGGATTCATTCATATATCATATATTCATATATATATACGAGTAAAATGTAGCTTGCATACTGCAAGCAGATCGACAACACTAATTTCATCTCGGCATCATATCGGGACTGTCCTCAAAAGAAAAAAGAGGGGATTGAAAATATTCTTTAAATTCGCTGCAAGTTATTCGTCCGGCATCGAACCCGGGTCTTTTTGGTGATACACACTATGCAGCACAATAGAATTTCTCCATCTCTAATTATGTGTGAAAATTAAAGCAAAAATATTGGGCGCAGCTGCCTCAAAAGACGCTCTAATGTTCACGAATGTAAATGGCTCTCGGGACTCAAACCAAGGACGATCGTGGAAATTTAAAAAATGTTTCTGAAAGTTATTAATGATCTCAATCCATATGCCAAATTTCAAGTTTCTATATTATTGGGAAAGGTTTCAAAATAATTCCTAAAAATCGGATCAACTTCTGATTGCAGAGACACCTGGTGTCGAACCCAGGACACATTGATAGCTATGAATGATTAGTTTTATTTGTTAAGACTGGTTCTACTATCACGCTAAGTTTTAAGTCGATAGCATGCCGGGAAGAACCTAAAATTTGTTTCCGTTATCTCCATAAGAAATGCATTGAGAAATGTAAATGGCACCCTGGGATCGAACCAAGGACCATCAGCGAATATGTAAAATTTGATTATGAAATATATTTATAATCTCCAACTCCATGCCGAATTTCAAGTTTCCATGCCATCGGGAAAGGGTCCAAAAAAAATCTTAAAAATCGCCACAATACATTTTAAACGGCCGATTTTTGCCTCGACCTAGCATCGAACCCAGGATATTTTCTGTAATACTCATTTATGTTTTCGATAGATCATGACCATATATAAAGGCTCCTAGAGTTTCGATTCTCTACCTATCCGGGAAGTATTTTTTAAAAATTCCCGAAAATCTAAGCAATGCATTTAAACGGGAAAAATCGGGACTTTGGGGCCCTCTGGAATCGAACCCATGACACTGAGGTTCAAAATTGCAATTTTTCTGGAGGTTATACGTTATGGCCAATATGTCGTAAAAATTTCAAGCCATTGACGCTAGTGGTTTGGCCTGTGACTTTGTATCCTCTCTATATATATATATATACGAGTAAAATGTTGCTTGCATACTGCAAGCAGATCGGCAACACTATTTTCATGTCGGCATCATATCCGGACGGCCATCAAAAGAAAAAAAAAGATTGAAATTTTTTTTTAAAGTTGCCTAAATTCCATCGTCTGGCTTCGAACCCGGGTCTTTACTGTGAACTTACTATGCAGCACAATAGAACATCACCATCTCTAACGATGTGTGAAAATTCAAGCAGAAATATGGGCTACAACTGCCTCAAAAGACGTTCTAATTTTCACGAATTTAAATGGCTCTCTGGATTCGAACCAAGGACGATCATGGAAATCTAAAAAATGTTTCTGAAAGATATTTATGATCTCTATCTATATGCCGAATTTCAAGTTTCTATATAATTGGGAAATGGTTCCAAAAAATTCTTAAAAATCGGATCATTTACTGATTGTAGAGACTCCTGGTGGTAAAACCAGGAAACATTGGTAGCTGTGAATTCACAGTTTGATTAGTATTGACTTGATCTTATCTTATGCAAAGTTTGAAGAAGATATAATATCGGGAAGCACCTAAAATGTGTTTCCGTAATCTCCATAAGAAATGCATTGAGGAATGTAAATGGCCCTCTGGGATCGAACCAAGGACCATAAGGGAATATGAAAAATTTGATTATGAAATATAATTATGATATCTAACGACATGCCGAATTTCAAGTTTCTATGCCATCGGAAAAGGGTTAAAAAAAAAACTTAAAAATCGCCGCAATGTATTTTAAACGGCCGACTTTTGCCCCGTCCTAGCATCGAACCTAGGATAATATTCGTAGATATCTTTATGGTTTTCTTTTGATATGGGGGGCATCTAGCGATCCCTTGAGTTTCAACTCCCTCCTTTTCCGGGAAGTGCCTCAAATAAATTTTCGAAAATCCCCGCCATGTAATCTTATGGGGAAAATCGCGACTTTGGGGCCTTCTGGAATCGAACTCATGATACCGAGGATCAAAGTCGCTTTTTTCCTGGGGGTTTCACGTTATGGCCAATACGTGGTAAAAATTTCGAGTCAATGACGCCAGTAGTTTAGCCTGGGAATTAGTATCCTATCTGGGTATCTGGGTATCTGGGTATCTGGGTATCTGGGTATATCATGAGTGAATCCGGAGAAGCATCTATCTAATATATATAGATGCTTCTCCGGATTCATTCATATATATACCTATATAGATAGATAGATAGATAGGATACAAATTCACAGCCTAAACTACAAGCGTCATTGATCTGAAATTTTTATGACATATTGGCCAGAACGTGAAACCCCCAGGAAAAAAGAGACTTTGATCCTCAGTGTCATAGGTTCGATTCACGAGGGCCCCAAAGTCCCGATTTTTCCCGTTTGAATGCATTGCCGTGATTTTCGGGAATTAAAAAAAAATACTTTCCGGATAGGTAGAGAAGTAAAACTCAAGGTGCCTATATTTATGGTCTTGGACTTTCGAAAACATCAATGACTTTTACAAAAGTTATCCTGGGTTCGATGCTAGGACGATGCAAAGATCTGCCCTTTAAAATACATGGGAGCCGTTTTTCATTATTTTTTTAGATGCACTTATCGAAATGATGGGATGTTCGTGCTTGGCTAAAAGATGTATGGTACGAATAAATTTCAGAAAAAAATTTTCATAAGACCGTACTGTTCCTGGGTTCGAAGCCAGAGCACAATAACGTTTCTCTCATAAGGAATATAAGGGAAAAGTAGGACGTCATTTGAGGCAGTTGTAACCAATATTTCTGCTTGAATTTGCATACGCGGTTAGAGATGGTGTTTTTCTGTTGTGCTGCATAGAATGTATTGCCTGAAAGACCCGGGTTCGATGCCGGGCGGTAAAAATATCCCCCATATATAACACTATGGGGTATCTTTTCATAATTTTTTTATGCATTTATCGATATGTAAGGGAGCTCTTGCTTAGATGGAAGATGTATATTAACACTTTGTTAATAAAAAAAATAGATAAGACCATGCTGTTCCTGGGTTCGATACCAAAGCACATTATAATTTCTCAAATAAGGAGTGTATGTGAATAGTAGGACGTCGTTTGAGGTAGTTGCACCTAATAGTTTTGCTTGAATTTTCACACATAGTTTGATATGGTAATCTTCTATTTTGCTGCATAGTAAGTACACCAAGAAGACCGGGGTTCGCTGCCAGGCGATTAAATTGCAGCGAATTCTACGAATATTTTGAATTTTTTTTTTCTTTTGATGTCCGTCCCGATATGATGCCGATATGAAATTAGTGTTGTCGATCTGCTTGCAGTATGCAAGCAACATTTTACTCGTATCTATTATATATAGATGCTTCTCCGGATTCATTCATATATCATATATATATATAGAGAGGATACAAATTCACAGCCTAAACCACAAGCGTCATTGACTTGAAATTTTTACGACATATTGGCCATAACGTGTAACCGCCAGAAAAATTGCGATTTTGAACCTCAGTGTCATGGGTTCGATTCCAGAGGGCCCCAAAGTCCCGATTTTTCCCGTTTAAATGCATTGCCGTGATTTTCGGGAATTTTAAAAAAATACTTGCCGGATAGGTAGGGACTCAAAACTCAAGGAGCCGATATATATGGTCATGATCTATCGATAACATAAATGAGTTTTACTTAAAATATACTGGGTTCGATGCTAGGTCGTGGCAAAAATCGGCCGTTTAAAATGCATTGTGGCGATTTTTAAGATTTTTTTTGGACCCTTTGCCGACGGCATGGAAACTTGAAACTCGGCATGGAGTTGGAGATCATAAATACATTTCATAATCAAATTTTACATATTCGCTGATGGTCCTTGGTTCGATCCCAGAGGGCCATTTGCACTTCTCAATGCATTTCTTACGGAGATAATGGTAACAAAATTAAGGTACTTCCCGGCATGCTATCGACTTCAAACTTTGCATGATAAAAAAGCCAGCCCTTACAAATCAAACTTTGCATTCTCAGATTACAATATTTCCTGGGTTCGACACCAGGTGTCTCTGCAATCAGAAATTGATCCGATATTTAGGAATTATTTTGAAACCTTTCCTAATAATATAGATACTTGAAATTCGGTATATATATAAGTATCATTTATAGGTTTCAGAAAAAAATTTTAGATTTCCAAGATCGTCCTTGGTTCTAATCCAGAGAGCCATTTACATTCGTGAAAATTAGAACGTCTTTTGAGGCAGTTGTAGACAATATTTCTGATTGAATTTTCACACATAGTTATAGATGGTTATCTTTTGTTGCGCTGCACAGTAATTTCACCAGGAAGACCCGGGTTCGATGCCAGACGATGGAACTTCAGCGAATTTTAAGAAAAATTTCATTCCATTTTTTTCTTGTGATGGCCGTTCCGATATGATGCCGACATGAAAATAGTGTTGTCGATCTGCTTGCAGTATGCAAGCAACATTTTACTCGTATATAATAGATATGATATATGAATGAATCCGGAGAAGCATCTATATATAATAGATATATAGAGAGGATACAAAGTCACAGGCTAAACCACTAGCGTCAATGGCTTGAAATTTTTACGACATATTGGCCATAACGTATAACCTCCAGAAAAATTGCGATTTTGAACCTCAGTGTCATGGGTTCGATTCCAGAGGGCCCCAAAGTCGCGATTTTCCCCATATGATTACATGGCGGGGATTTTCGAAAATTTTTTTGAGGCACTTCCCGGAAAAGCAGAGAGTTGAAACTCGAGGGACCGCTAAATGCCGTGCATAGCCAACGAAAATCGGAAAGACATATTCGAATATTGTCCTTGGTTCGATGCTAGGCCGGGGCAAAAATCGGCCGTTTAAAATGCATTGCGGCGATTTTTAAGATTTTTTTTGGATCCTTTCCCGATAACATGGATTATTGAAACTCGGCACGTCGATAGATATCATGAATTTATTTCATAATCGAATTTTACATATTAGCTTATGGTCCTTGGTTCGATCCCAGAGGACCATTTGCACTTCCCAATGCTTTTCTTACGGAGATAACGGAAACAAATTTTAGGTACTTCCCGGCACGATATCAACTTCAAACTTTGCATGTACAAAGATCAAGTCCATACAAATCAAACAGTGCATTCACAGCTATCAAAGTGTCCTGGGTTCGACACCAGGTGTCTCTGCAATCAGAAGTTAATCCGATTTTTAGGAATTATTTTGAAACCTTTGCCAATAATATATAAACTTCAAGTTCGGCACATAGATAGAGATCATAAATAACTTTCAGAAACATTTTTTGATTTCCAAGATCGTCCTTGGTTCGAATCCAGAGAGCCATTTAAATTCGTAAAAATTAGAACGTCTTTTGAGGCAGTTGTAGCCCATATTTCTGCTTGAATTTTCACACATCGTTAGAGATGGTGATGTTCTATTGTGCTGCATAGTAAGTTCACAGTAAAGACCCGGGTTCGATGCCGGAGGATGGAATTTAGGCAAATTTTAAGAAAAATGTCAATCTTTTTTTTTTCTTTTGATGGCCGTCCGGATATGATGCCGACATGAAAATAGTGTTGTCGATCTGCTTGCAGTATGCAAGCAACATTTTACTCGTATATATATATATATATATATATATATATATATATATATATATATATATATATATATATATATATATATATATATATATATATATAGAGAGGATACAAAGTCACAGGCCAAACCACTAGCGTCAATGGCTTGAAATTTTTACGACATATAGGCCATAACGTATAACCTCCAGAAAAATTGCGATTTTGAACCTCAGTGTCATGGGTTCGATTCCAGAGGGCCCCAAAGTCCCGATTTTTCCCGTTTAAATGCATTGCTTAGATTTTCGGGAATTTTTAAAAAATACTTCCCGGATAGGTAGAGAATCGAAACTCTAGGAGCCTTTATATATGGTCATGATCTATCGAAAACATAAATTAGTTTTACGGAAAATATCCTGGGTTCGATGCTAGGTCGAGGCAAAAATCGGCCGTTTAAAATGTATTGTGGCGATTTTTAAGATTTTTTTTGGACCCCTTCCCGATGGCATGGAAACTTGAAATTCGGCATGGAGTTGGAGATTATAAATATATTTCATAATCAAATTTTAGATGTTCCGTGATGGTCCTTGGTTCGATCCCAGGGCGCCATTTACATTTCTCAATGCATTTCTTATGGAGATAACGGAAACAAATTTTAGGTTCTTCCCGACATGCTATCGACTTAAAACTTAGCGTGATAGAAGAACCAGTCTTAACAAATCAAACTATGCATTCATAACTATCAATGTGTCCTGGGTTCGACACCAGGTGTCTCTGCAATGAGAAGTTGATCCGATTTTTGGAATTATTTTGAAACCTTTCCCAATAATATAGAAACTTGAAATTTGGCAAATGGATTGAAATCATTAATAACTTTCAGAAACATTTTTTAAATTTCCACGATCGTCCTTGGTTCGAGTCCCGAGAGCATTTACATTCGTGAACATTAGAGCGTCTTTTGAGGCAGCTGCGCCCAATATATTTGCTTGAATTTTCACACATAGTTAGAGATGGAGAAATTCTATTGTGCTGCATAGTGTGTATCACCAAAAAGACCCGGGTTCGATGCCGGACGAATAACTTGCAGCGAATTTAAAGAATATTTTCAATCCCCTTTTTTTTCTTTTGAAGACGGTCCCGATATGATGACGAGATGAAATTAGTGTTGTCGATCTGCTTGCAGTATGCAAGCTACATTTTACTCGTACATATTTACATTTATCTACAATGAATTTATAATAATTCTGTGGTTCCTGTGAAGTCCATGGGTAAAATTATCATTGGAACCTTAGACCTTAGGCCTTAGACACCCACATGTAGAACACACTCAAGTATAAGGAAAGGCAAGATTTGTACGACCATATTATCATATTTTTAATGTTTTTTCATAATAAATTACACGGAAAATACTCGAATAACACACACCATGCTTTTTGATCTAATTTCTTTAAAGAAATGCATCTTATATGAGTTTATATAATATAGTTGGCTTTATAATCCAACTAGCTGAAGCGCCCGTTGATTCTCAACGGGGAATATAGAAGTAGATTAAATTCAAGTTGCCGGTCGTGCAATGCGTAAATTCCCTTTAGAATAAGGTCTAAAATCCCAAGCTATTCTTACTGTACAGAAAAAATCATGAGCTCGGCACAACAATCGCAAGGATCGTGATGAGGATTGGTTGTTTACAACCTCAACAATTTTGGATAATTCACGCGTATTTTATCAAAATTCTCCAAATTTCGATTCGGAAACAATATTCCACGATCAAAATTAGAACATTCATTTAATTTCCGTTCTTTTGCTTCTTGTTTCAACTCCGCACGACTATTTTTCTGTTTTAATTCTTCAAAAGAAATATAGCCTGCTACCGATAAAAGTGAAGATTAGATTTATTCTTTATGCAAACCCATCTGAGTGATCTTGGTTCGAAACCAGCAAAATTATCGAATAAAATTGAGACAGTACGTCCTTCCTGGTCCCAGAAAACACGTACGCAAAGTTAGACGCGAATCTGGCAAACGGTTTGTACTAAAATCGAAGACACACTATCTCCTGACTCTAATTACGTACCTGCAATTGCTGGTTACATTCTTGCAGAAAATTTCTCGTTATCCATGTAATATATCGTACTCTTCAATCATCAGCTTTATGGGATTAAAGTCCACGAGTATTTTTACGGGATAAAACATGAGCTCGGATTCAACAATGGAATCGGTCGTCAGGGGGATGAGTTGTTTACAGCCTCGAATTTTCACAAACGTTTTGTATATTTTACCAATATTATCGCAAATTCTAATCGAAAGTAAGATTCCACGACCAAAATAAGAATCTTTATTTGATTTTCTTTCTTTTGGTGTTTGTCTCGACTCTGTACGACTATTCCTTCTAATTTAATTCTTCAAAAGAAATAAAGCCTGCAACCGATAAAAGTGAAGCTTACGTGTATTCCTTATGAAAATCTATCTGTGCGATCCTGGTTCGAATCCAGCAAAATTCTTGGATTAAAATGCGACAGTACTTCTTTCCTGATATCAGAGGACACGTATGCAAAGTTTGAGACAAATCGGGCAAACGGTGTGGACTCCAATCCAAGACAAACAAACAAACCCACAGAATTTCTGCTTTATATATATAGATTGATAACTACAATGATGGACAGTCTTGGATAGGGCTCTAATAGTTTGACTTAAAATTTCAAGCTCAATATGCTCAGATAACAGCAATTCTTTTATTGAGATTTGCTCTCTTTTTTTAGTAAATTGCAATACAAAAGAGACTTAATACCATTTTCATTACAAACTACTCTAAGATATGGAATTTTTTATTTCAGCTTTAAAACAACTCAGAGATGAAAAAATAAAATTATACTAGAAATAGCAATTGTCTAAATTTTGACAAAGCTGAATTGTACATCTTCACACTTAGCAGGGAATATTGAAGGTAAGTATTTGCAAATAATTATTTACATGCATGTAATTTTGAAAGTATTATAGAGGTAGCAGCTAAACTACTTGATTCATCACTTATAACAAATGTTATTTATATTGCCTCAGATATCCAAAGTTACACATTAATGTTGATGGTTAGGCTGTAATTGGTATTTGTATGATAAATAGATTGTAAGGAATGCTTGGTTTAAACATAAAAATATATATACATACAAAAGTTGGAGAAGTGAACAGAGATTGCGATTGACTTTGAGGGTGATTGTGAAGAAGTAGCAGGAGAAGAAGGTAAGATGAAAGGATAAGATATGATGGGATATTAATGAACGCAGAAAGGAAGATAATAGAATGAAGATATACAGAACAGAAATTCACAGACTGCCAAAGATGGAATGAAATGCAGTATAAATGAGCTTAATTTGCAATTTGACTGAATAATGGAAGGATGTTGAACAAAATGAGAATATTTTAATATGAATTTCAGTAATAGCTTTCAAATAATCTATTAATTAGGGAAGGATATTAAAGGTTACATCAACACAAGAAAAGATTGATTTATTTAAAAAACTTATTAATCTTAAAATAAAACACAATTGATAGCAAATATTTTATGCCAAGCAAATGGAAGACCTTGTGGCGACCGGTGCAGACAGCCTGCGCCCAGCGCCATATTGTAGCGGCCGACGGTGGGCATTTGTTTTTGGAGAGCTCCGTGCCCAACGCGCTTGAGATGCTCTCACTCCTATCGTGGCCTCCGCCTAGATAACATTGAAATTGTCTCAGTTTGTAACCTTTATGGCCGCACGCGCCATCTTGTCCTGTATATTCAAAGCCAGTTTAATAAAAGGCATATTCTTTCGTCGCAACGCAGTACTAGTGTGTCTCTTTTAGAAAACGTTTATTTACGCGCAACCCACTTCCCAAAGTGGTGACCCCCGACGTGATGTTCGTGTTATTATAGGGAAGTAATTTCGCGAAAATGGACGTTTCCGCCGAACCCATTAACCACGCGGTAGAGAAGGTTAGTTTTGCTGCGCCCGCGTTCTGGCACGAAAAGCCAGCATTATGGTTCTCGCATTTAGAGATACAGTTCGAGTTGAGCGGAATAACGAGTGACCGCACGAAGTTCGGCCACGTGGTCAACCTCCTTGGGCCACGACACATGCTCGAGGTGGAAGACATTGTAATTAACCCCCCGTTGACCGGCCGTTACGATAAAATAAAGGAGGAAGTTATTAGGAGGCTCTCCGTTTCGAAGGAGCAGCAGATCCGGCAGCTTCTCGAGCATGAGGAGATGGGAGACCGGAAGCCATCCCAATTTTTGAGGCACCTCCGCAGCCTAGCGGGAGCGACAATGCCGGACGGTTTCCTGCGTTCCCTTTGGCTTGGACGCATACCGGAGCATATCCAGCCCATCGTTACTGCTCAAGATGGGATTGAGCTGGACGCCCTCGCCCTCATGGCCGACCGTGTGCACGAGCTCGTTCCGAGACCCAGGGTCCATGAGATGACGAGGCAGCCCGACCGCGTGGACACCGCCGCCGCAGAGACAGCCGCCCTTAGAGCACAGGTGGAAGAATTGACGCGGAAGATTGACGCCATGGCCTCCGGATGGACGACGACGCCACGAGGCCCTCCATACCCGCGACGTCCCCGCAGCCGATCCCGTTCCCGTCCCCGCGCACCGTTGACCGACGCGCAAAATGGCATGTGCTGGTACCACATCAATTTCGGTAAGAAAGCGCATAAATGTGTTTCCCCATGCAATTTCGTGCCGGAAAACTAGAGAGCCAGTCGGTAGATGCGGCAGCCGACTGCCGCTCGTCCTCGCGCCGCCTTTTTGTGTCTGACGCAGTGACTAAAACTCAATATCTCGTTGATACCGGTTCAGATTTGTGCGTGTATCCGCGAAATTATGTTAGTGGCAGGCGAGTGAAAACTAACTATGAACTTTTCGCTGCTAACGAAACTACCATCGCGACGTACGGATGGGTGACATTAAATTTGAATTTTGGGTTGCGCAGAGACTTTACGTGGCGTTTCGTGATCGCGGATGTGAGCAAGCCCATTATCGGTGCCGATTTTTTGAGCCATTACGGACTTTTAGTGGATGTTAAAAATCGCCGATTGATAGATAGCACGACTACCCTCTCTGTCCCGGGAGGCCTCGTCGGTAATAGTGAAATGCAAGTGAAGGCAGTCGCGGGTAATTCGCAATATCACTGCATTCTCGAGCGTTTCCCGGAAATAACCAGGCCAGCGGGAACCCATAAGGATCCTGCTCATTCCACAGTTCATTACATCAAAACGACGCCTGGCCCTCCTGTGTTTTGTCGACCGCGTAGATTGGCTCCGGATAAACTTTCAATCGCGAAGAAAGAGTTCGAGTTAATGATTCGCCTTGGGACCGCCCGCCGATCCGACAGCTGCTGGTCGTCGGCCCTTCACCTCGTCCCGAAGAAAGGAGATGAGTGGCGCCCCTGTGGAGACTACCGCGCGTTGAACTCCCGGACGATACCGGATAAATATCCCGTGCCGAACATGCAAGATTTCGCTCAGAACCTCGCAGGTAAGAGAATATTCTCCAAAATAGATCTTGTGAGGGCTTATAACCAAATCCCCGTGCATCCCGACGACGTGTGTAAGACTGCAATTATAACGCCGTTCGGCTTATTTGAATTCCCATTTATGTCGTTTGGCCTTCAAAATGCAGCGCAAACATTTCAACGTTTTATTGACGAAGTGCTACACGGGCTGAATTTCTGTTATGCATATATTGATGACATTCTTGTTGCGTCAGAGAATGAAGAAGAGCATTCGATACACTTAGAAAAACTATTCTCGCGTTTAAGTGAATATGGTGTGCTTGTCAATCCTTCGAAGTGCGTTTTCGGTGTCAATGAAGTGGAATTTTTAGGATGTAAAGTCACGGAGCGCGGCACTCAGCCACTCGATGAGAAAGTGCGTGCGATATTAGACTACCAAGTGCCAAAGACAGCGAAGTCTCTTCGTAGGTTTTTGGGGATGATAAACTTTTACAGACGATTTATTCCCAAAGCCGCCGAATTGCAAGCCCCACTGAACGATTTATTGAAGGGCAATGTGAAAGGTGATGACGAATTAATGTGGACTTCGGAAGCGACGAAAGCTTTCGACACTTGTAAATATTCCTTATCAAATTCTGCGCTTTTGTCTCATCCTAATCCTTGCTATGATTTAGCACTTTTTTCAGACGCTTCCGATAGCAGCTTAGGAGCCGCATTGCAGCAGCGGCCCGATGGTGAATGGCAGCCGTTGGGTTTCTACGCCCAAAAGTTGAGCCCAGCGGAGAAAATGTACAGCGCTTATGATCGTGAGCTGTTGGCGATTTACCGGTCCATCCGCCACTTCAAACACATGCTGGAAGGGCGCGCTTTCACCATATTTACGGACCACAAGCCTCTAGTGTTCGCTTTTCGTCAAAAACCCGAAAAGTGGTCCCCTAGACAATTCCGGTATTTAGATTTCATCGGACAGTTTTCCACCGACATCCGTCATGTGGATGGAACGGATAACGTGGTTGCGGACGCACTCTCTCGCGTTGAAGCTGTTCACCAAGGGATGGACATGGAGACTTTGGCAACCGCCCAACGGGAGGATGTGGAACTCAAGGCGCTGCTAGATTCAGGTTCATCACTCGACCTGCGAGAGGTCACAATCCCGGGCTCACCCAACAGCCTGTATTGTGATTTCTCCACCAAACCAGCGAGACCTTTCGTGCCGGCACTTTGCCGTCGCCAGGTATTTGCCTCTCTGCATTCTCTCGCACATCCTGGGGCAAAAGCATCGGCAAGACTCGTGGCAACCCGCTACGTTTGGCCTGACATGCAGAGGGATTGCCGCAAGTGGACTCAAGGATGCATCTCGTGCCAGAGGGCGAAGGTTCACCGTCACACGGTCGCACCGCTCGGCAATTTCGCAGCCGCCGCCTCGAGATTTGACCACGTCCACGTCGATATCATCGGACCATTGCCGTACGCACGGGGGCAGAAGTACTGTCTCACCTGTGTGGACCGATTTACGAGATGGCCGGAGGCATTTCCCATGGAGGACATCACTGCTGAGACCGTCGCCCGCACATTTGTTTCCGGATGGATATCCCGATTCGGACCACCTCTCCAAGTAACGACTGACCAGGGACGCCAATTCGAGTCTGGGGTCTTCAGGGAGGTCGCGCAGATGACCGGAATCACGCACCTAAGGACCACGGCTTATCATCCCGCATCCAACGGCCTAGTTGAACGTTTTCATCGCCAGTTGAAGGCTGCTATAATGTGCCATGAGGATGACAGCTGGCTGGACGCATTGCCGATCGTCCTTCTGGGAATTAGAGCGGCATGGAAAGAGGATGTCAAAGGCACCGCGGCGGAGATGGTATACGGGCAACCCATCCGCCTGCCCGGCGAATTCCTCACCTCAACAGACGCCGCAGACTCAACTACCTTCGCGTCTGAATTAAGAGAACGCATGCAGCACCTGCGGCCAGTAGCAACTGCCAACCATGCGCGGATTAAGGTTTTCATTAACAAAGACCTAATGACTTCCACGCATGTGTTCCTTCGGAACGACGCAGTGAGGCGGCCATTACAACCTCCCTACGACGGACCATACGAGGTCATCAGCAGAAGGGAGAAAACTTTCCTCATCCTATGCAAGGGCAGGGAGGTTAGAGTTTCGGTTGATAGGCTAAAACCCGCCTATTTCGTCGCCGATGAGCAACGACCGGAGTCCACCGAAAACGAAAGGCAGACGAGAATAGGAAGATCTGTCCGTTTTCCGGAACATCTCCGGGATTTTCAGTTGTTTTGATTATTATTTACTAACAGTTTTTCTTTTTTATCTTTTTAGTATTGTTTCGTGTTTTATCGAGAGCAAACCACTGGCGGGGGGGTGCTGTGGCGACCGGTGCAGACAGCCTGCGCCCAGCGCCATATTGTAGCGGCCGACGGTGGGCATTTGTTTTTGGAGAGCTCCGTGCCCAACGCGCTTGAGATGCTCTCACTCCTATCGTGGCCTCCGCCTAGATAACATTGAAATTGTCTCAGTTTGTAACCTTTATGGCCGCACGCGCCATCTTGTCCTGTATATTCAAAGCCAGTTTAATAAAAGGCATATTCTTTCGTCGCAACGCAGTACTAGTGTGTCTCTTTTAGAAAACGTTTATTTACGCGCAACCCACTTCCCAAAACCTTTTTCCAATGGATACTTATGTGCTCAGGCCTACAACGAAAAAATACTCTCCTAAAACTTTCCTATTAAATAATCGTATTAAGATATACGTAGTTTCACACCTACAAGTGAACTTTTAGTTATCTTACTTAAATAAGAATTAAAATATATGTTTTTTTTACTTTTCTATGTGAAACTGTTCTTAAAGAAAGGGAGACACATATTTCATCCACATCATTATTATATACTGAATAATAGTTATTAATAATCTTTAGGGAATAGAGGTATTAAGATGTTGAAAATTTAGAATCAATTATCCAATGGATGAGGGCTACCAGATACTGATGATTAGAGTACCGATACTGCTTGCAAGAAACAGTATATCATTGGTCAAATTGTTGGATTTTTTCATACATTTGTTTTTTCTTTAAACTAAGAAACTCGAAATGATTTATCAGTTTATAGGTAAAAGTGGAATATGAGATAAAATAAATGTTAAATGAGGAATTCTCCAAATGATTGCCAATACATTTCTATTTAAGCACCTTTTCTAAAATTAATGAAATTATATGAATTATTTTAATCTGTAGCTGTACATTGTTTAGTATTATAGGCGGACAGCTAAGAGAACTCACAATACAATAATAGATACTATCCATCAATTTAGGCTTGGTAGTTCATATGCTGCTCTAATGTGGGGCCACCTCAATTCAAAAGATATTTTATTTCAATCATGATTGACTCATCAATTCAATTATCAAGTATCGTTTAATTTTTCAATCATCCATATTACTTCAAACACTTAACTGTTGTGTGTAACTTACCACATTCTCCTATACAAAGATACTCATTCCTTAGTATAATTATAAATGAATGGATCTTGCATAGAGCATCTGTTGAAGAAACCACATTCACAAACATAAAATTCATTTATATGTGAACTGAAGTAATTTTTTCCAAATGAAATATTGGATGCAATATGAAGTAAACAGAGAACTATTGTACTACACATGAACTTATATAACTATAGATGTGACAGAAAAATCACCCACCCAACTCATTGAATACGTTATCATTAACTGTAGGATTCTTTCTTTCTTAGAAAAAAAAATTGTTCTCAAAAGAAAATAATTTCCAAAACTACACAAATCCGTCCATGCTATCTTAACATGAAAATCTTATATTGGCTATTAGTTTAGAGCTATAAGGTCTTGTGATAAATCATCTCCAATTTGAGATCATCAAAATTAAAATGAACTTACAAAATGAAGATGAGAGAAAAGAAAAAGCCACATTAACTTAAAATTCAGTAGTGCTTGATGCATAGGCATAGGGGATAAAGGAAAAAAGTAGATGCAATATCGAAGGATTAAAGCAGTTTTCATAAAATACTTGACCAAAGGAATTTCCCGTGCAGCTGGAAAATTTCATTTGAAAATCATCCATTTGTCCTTCAATTTAGCAAAAGAAATGTGCACCAACCTAATTTCAAACTCTAACGTAACTCAAACACTATAAATCCCAGTAAAAAGTAGACTATTTACTTGTTTACCCAATTCTCAAAACTAAATATCTTTTATCTACAGCTCAGATTCTTCAAACATTCATATTATCTGTTCTTTCTCAATACTTAAGTGCAATTCAGTTCATTTATTGAAATTATATGACACATATAGCAATGTTTCCTAGCCAAATTTTAATGGGTAGCTTCATGGATAAAAAAGATTATCATAAATATTTAAAGACCAGCTCACAAAATTCTATGCAAAAAAACTAAGAATATCACAGTAGCAACAAAAATGGGAAATTTTGAATGAAATTATTTATGACAGAAGGGTATATTATGTAATATTCAAGGAGACCTAAATAAAAATGTTATATTACATTTTTGTAAGAAATTTGCTGCTGCCATGGAAATGGAGAAATGAAATTCTCTCAGGAATCATAAAATGACATTTTTATAATGAATAGTAAAGTTTCTTAAGCAATAATCCTTTAGAACTACAGTAGAACCCCGGTAATCCGAACGAATTCAGGAACATAGGCGTCCGGATTAGCGGGGTTTCCGGATTAGCGAGGTTTTCAAAAAATAACATAAAAAACATTTTGTTTTTTCAAAAATTATATTGTATAGATAATGCTACCACCAACTCTATAGCCCGTGCATGGTCATCCTCATTGGACGTCTATAAAAGGGAAGGATTGTTTTTTACGCCTCTTCTCTCATAGCTTTTTAATGAACGTGATGTTTTGATAAGTAATACCCTGCTGCAACTGAAAATGTATTGTCTTTTGAATTTGTTTAGTCTCGCACATATTAAGCATTCCTCTAATGGAAAAATGCTCTCTCAGAAAAGTATCACAACTTAGATGTGTTATCAAAATAAACAAAATACTTCAATCTCTATCACATCATGCAGCCAATGGAAAATTTTTCAAATAGTCTGTCCACCTCACGTTTCTTGTTACTGATATGCGTGTTTATATGTTCAAAAGAAGAAGTTGCGGGTTTGCATAACTCCCAATGGACCGTCCGGATTACCGAGGGTTCCGGATTAGCGAGTGTCCGGATTACCGGGGTTCTACTGTACCATAAATATAGGTTACGTACCAAATTGAGCTAGTAAGATAAATTTTACCATACTCTTCCCCATAGTCTATACGGACATATAGCATGATAAAGATACCATAGAATATTTAGGTATTTTGAAATATATTTTCAATAATACCAGAATTATTGAAAGATTACCTTTGTAATTTGAGATTTGAATTCAAATAAAATGAAAATAAAATTAATAGAATTTAATTATCATTATGTTTTCTTCCAAGGCATTCTTCATTGTAACATTAGGCATTTAAAGCTGAATCTGTTTTTGATGATGGAATGTTCTATAAGTAAAATTAGGTTTATCATCATATCACTATTCAGGAACATCCCAAAGTGACTTAAATGATTTCATAGATAGCTTTGGGTGTCTTTTGGAACTAGTTCACAATTACAATCAATACAGCATTCATCCCATCACATGGCAGGTAATTTTTTCCTATCAAAACATGCTTAAAATATAAGGTGAATCTTTTGCTCCAGTAATTAAAATTCAATTCAAATTCAGTCATTAACAATCTAGTTAATATTAACATTCAGGTTGAAGATGCTATTGCATTTTTTCTTTAGCTAAGTAGTGATATTGAATAAATAATTTCCATATATTTGATCTAAAAATGTGATAAGTTGAGTGATATGTATTATTTAGTTTTGAAAAGATAGTGCATATTACATGCAAACTATGGTTACAATTCCTCTAATGTGCAAATTGGTGATCCACTTCAACAAGTATGAAGCATTATACTATATTATATATATTATGTATAATCACCTAATTCTCGTTTTATATGAACTCTTTTTTGATTAAATTCAATGTATACAGTTCAACAGGACCAGGTATCACTAACATAACAAATTGGTTAATTCCAGAGCTGGAGTTGAGAGAAAATGATGACCAATACAAACACACCAGAGCTTTACAAGAAGTTTTTGGCTGAATAAATCCTAAAAGCAAAGTATCAAATGTTACATAACATCTGCACTACTGAGGAATCTGATCGAAAGCTCTGAAATTTATTGAAGTGGAGCGATATTATCAAAGCTTAAGTGCCAAAGAAAGAATTCTTTTGGGAAAATTACCAAACAGGACTAGCGCAGTGGCATTACATACATACAGCATACCATTTTCGTTTTGCAGCAATGCTCAACTGACCTCAATCAGTAAAAAATAAGAATTACAATTTAACAGGAATTACAGATTTTATGACAAGTACTTCAAGACAGTCCATCAAAACAATTGACAAAGGCCTGCGGCTGAAGAAATTTTATATTTTTTTAAATTATACTATATTGTAGCTTTTAGAATATTAGATTATTTTGTTTATTATAGCTTTTAACTTTTATTTTAACTATATCAATTCAGTCTACTATAACTTTAGTCTAATTTACTTTGTAAAAGAATTGTTCATTATCTGATCTTTGTCACTGTTTATATACCTACGTTTGTATCTTATTGTATATATTTATTACTGTGTTTTTGTAGGTTTTTTCACCCCCTTCTTTGTGGGTTTTTTCTTTGTCAACCTTCAGTTGCAAAGATTTTTCCCACACACTACTCTTTCTATTTTTTTATAAGTTAACTATAAAATTTAATATTTCAAATTTATTTTTTAAAGAAAAGTTGATTGATCCGAGCGAGCACGAGTGTGGAATGAGAGTAGTAAGAGTGCGAGTGGAGTGGCTGCACCGGTATTTCACTGTCTGCGTTTTTTTTAATACAAATCCAATTTAAAATTGAAAATGTTTGTTAAGAAGTGAATTTTTATTGTGAACTAAAACTCTTTCTTTCCTGAATATAAGCCCAAATCTTTTCACAAAGCATTCCCTACGTAACAGAGTTGGGAGGGTTCCTTTTTGGGTTACGGTCCTGTTACATGGGGGGGTCGAAAATTGCAGAAACTTGTGTTACGTAATTAGTGTACGTACCCTTTACACCAATTTTACATTTCTTTAATTAATGAAAAAATTACTGTGCAACTTCTGAAACAAACTTACGCTAATGATGAGAGGATTCAATAAGTTACATAAGGGAAGACAATTACAAAAATCCTCATTTTTATTTAAGGTCTCGAAGTAATGGTATGTACTTGAAAAGCATGAAATTTATTTTAAACTATAATAGCATCACTTAAATGGCAATTACTCTTCATATAATTATATCCTACAAAATGCATTTTATATTTAACATAATTCATGTTTTACATAACTTCCTAAATTAACACTACTAGCAATGAACTGCTTCTTTCCAAAATATTTCAAACAATTAGAAATATAGCATTATTATGCACTGATGATTAATGCATTCTTTCAATTGAAGATATATCTCTTGTTAATGTCAAAGATGAAAGATATTCATATTCATGAAAGACCTTCATTTCTGAATGACAGGAACTGTTAATGTCACCTGTGTGGACTGAATTATTCGACCTTAAAATGTTAAACTTCCAGTCCAGATCCCATTTTTTTAGAAAGCAGTTTTGAATTTTCTTTAATGGTTTCCCTTTCCCCCAGAGAATTATAATTTTTTCCAATTAACACAAAAAATGTGGAAATAGTTTAAAGAATTGAATGAAGCATGAAATACAAAATTATGAATTAATGATAAAGTCTACAGACTTGTGCATGAAGAATAAATCAATATGTTGATAGATTGAAAATCCAAAGATGTGCATTGAATTTAAGGAAAATTCCAAAGTATAAGAGCAATAGTGGTATTAGATGTCCAATTCATAACAAAATGCAGAATAAAAATGAACATGTAGTTTCTTGAAGAAAGTTCTCTCGGGTTTCCAGCCGGGTTGCCTCCTGCCATAGGATCGACGTTTCGGGTACGTACTCTGCACCCATCTTCAGGAACTGATGTCAGATGAAGGAAAGAGGATCTTTATATAGTGGCCAGAGGGATTCCTTTCACTTTTTCTATTGGCGATGCGGGAGCAACGGTCTCCGTTGTGGGTCCGGTGGTGGGGGTGGCCAATCCGAGATGGGGGTGGGGGGAAGGGATCCTTCCTTCAACTCACTGATACGTCATCTCTCTCCTGTTTTTTTTTATTGGAGATCTGTTTAGTCTGCGGACGGCTCCATCCCATGCACTGCTTAGGAACAGGCCTTTGTCACGATTAATGTTTCTGGGATGGAGCCGGATTTCGAAGGCCATCGATTATGTATGAGGTTTATATTTTCGCCATTTCTAAGAAAAAATTCAAAGAAAATTGTATCGTGTTATTTTCTATTGTTTATTCGTTCTTTTCCTTTTCGTAAATGTTTACGCAAAGATGGTCTGTTTTCATTTACGATTATTGGGAACCTCTCTTCTCTCTCATTCCCATCACCAATTGCATGTAGAAAAACTCTCAAATGAATGAGATAATACAGAAAAAGATTCCCCAGTTAGGGGAGCAAAAGATGTTCTGCTATCTCATCCTAAACATTTATTTATTGACGACTTAATTGGGCGAAATTGGGACTAAAAAGTCCCATCTTCCATTTAACCCTTGTACATATACATAAAACATTCTGAGTGGTTATGAAATTACAAATAATTTTTAAATAACTAAATGATGAAATTACTTATATTTACAACATGAAATCACTAAATAATACAAAGGAATATACAGGAAGTTATACAAAGTTATAAAGAAGTATAAACAGGATGTTATACAAGATATAGAAAATCACTAGCATATGAAATATTAAATCATTAAACAATGTATAGATATATACAGAAAGTTATACAACACATACAAGTTATCCCTGTGAGAGATATTTGATGCAAAGTTTCTTGAATGATGGTAATGAGGGAGCATTTTGAATTTCAGGCGGGAGTGCATTCCAAAGCCTACAGGTGGTCACATGAAAAAATTTATTATAAATTCCGGTATTATGTTTTTGGATTTGAAGATTGTGATTTCCCCTTGTGTAGCTATCGTGAATATTATTCATCGGGATGAATTGTGAGGAATGATATTGTGGTTTACTGTTAATTTTAATTGAGTAAAGACAGGATAAAAGGTGAAGTTTCCTTCTATCATCAAGCTTGAGCCAGGATAATTGCTCGTACGATTCGGTTACATGATCGCTTTTCCTGAGGTCGCAAATGAATCGGATGCAGGAGTTCTGGGTTCTCTGCAGTTTCGTCGCAAGTTCGTGGGATAAATCATGGAAGACGATATCACAGTAATCGAAATGTGGGAAAATGAGTGAGGATACGAGATTTTTTCTAAGAGAATGAGGAAGAAAAGCTTTTAGTCGCGTTAGAGAGTGTAGAGTCCTGTTTACATTTTTTCGTATTTTAGTGGTTCGATCACCCCAAGTTAGAGATTCGTTGATTATAAGACCTAGATTCGCAACACTTTGGCAGAAAGGTATATTGTCATTGACAATCTTAAGGGGAAGTAAAGAATTTTTATTTAAGGTAGATGTGAGTTTAGGATTACCGATTATGATAGATTGACTTTTAGATGGATTAATTACTAGTTGATTATTGATGCACCAATCGTTTATCGATGAAATGTCTATGTTCATCTGGTTTATGGCGCAGTTGAGATGAGATGCTGGTGAATGAGTGTAGAGTTGTAAATCGTCAGCGTATATATGGTAATTACAATTGAATAGGTTAGCTGCTATATCATTAATGTAGATAGTGAATAGTAATGGTCCAAGCGTGGATCCTTGCGGTAAACCTCTGTGGTTTGTAAGCCATTCGGAGGAGGAATTATCATAAATTACCTTTTGGGTCCTATTACTTAGGTAGCAGGAGAACCATTGAAGAGACATAGAAGAAAAACGCATCAAACGGAGCTTACTGATTAGTATATCTTTGTCTATGGAATCAAAGACCTTGCTGAAGTCTAGTAAGGTCAGAATAGCACTTCTCTGCGATCCATGGCACGACGAACATCATCAGTAATCTTTGTCAAGGCTGTAGCTGTATTATGTGATCGGCGGAAGCCAGATTGGTAGAGGTCGAGAAGACGATTTGTTGTAAGGTAAGAGGTAATTTGTTCGTGGATTAGCTTTTCCAAGGCCTTGGAAATAGCTGGAAGGATACTTATTGGTCTGTATTGGGTGCATGTAGAGGAGGATGACGTTTTGGGTAAGGGATGGACCAGAGATTTTTTCCACTGTGCTGGAAATTTGCCTTAAAGAATAGACCAGTTGTAGATATGAGTTTGTACTGGAAGGATAAAGATTATTAATTTATAAATAATTGTAATTGGTATACCATCAGCTCATTGGGATTTTGACTTTATACTACGGAGAGAGCGGTGAACTTGTGATTGAGTTATAGGATAGAATTCAAAAGAGTTACGACCGTTACTGGTAGAACGAGCGCGACTGTCAAGGCTTTCAAAGTAGGTGTCTTTAGTATTATTGGTATGTCCCGATGTGGTAGGAAGAATGAATTCTTTGTTAAGATCGTCGAGAGAGGTATTAGCGGGGAGCGAGATTTCTTTCGATCTACCTATTCCAATATTTCTAATCTTACTCCAAACAGAAGATTGGGAAGCACCACGGTTAGCAATTTGATATGTATATTTAATTTTTGAATTCCTGATGAGTTGTTTAGTTCTATTTCTTAAAACATTGAGAAGTGTCATCATAACTCGGTCTATGTTTCTTCTTGTTCTGGAGCTCATAAGATTTGTTTTATAAAGAAAATAAAATCTAAAGATCAACAATGAAATTATATATTCTATCTCACGAAAATGTTTGAAAAGTATCAATCATTTATAATCAAAACAGAGTCTTTCTACCTTCTCACCAAGAAAAAAAGTATGGCCAAAAACAACTCATCTAAATTCTATACTGAAATGTGAAATTAAAGGATAAATTAATAACATTGATAAAAATTGTATCAACTTGAGTAATTAGCGAAAATACCTAACGCTTACAAACTACAACTTCCCTTGATGACTTCTTGTTTTCCGACGGAGGTTATTCGCAGCCGCTGCTTCGACATCGCGTATTCTGCCCACGTAAATAAGAAGCAATAACTTAAATCCCATTCAAGATATCGACACTAAACCAACTGCACATGAAAATTTAAACATTTATCACAATTTTTATTGCGTCAAATGTTTTGTCACATGAGAAATAAAATTTTTTTAGGCGACACGAAAATTGGGCTACACGACGAGAGTTTTCTGAGGTCACGTTCTGCTTAAACATTAATTTGTAACGTTTCGGTTGCACTAAACTCAATAACAGATAATTTTTATTCTTGCTTATGATATAAAGAGAAACTCAGGAGAAAACCAGAATTTAATATTGGATTGGTAGAGAGTATTAATAGTTTTAAAAATGATCACGGGTGAAAAATTCGCGATAAATGTTCCTAAACTTTAAGTTGATGTAATATATAATATACATTACAAAATAATACAGAAAACGCTTATATACTAAGAGCAACTCTTCCTCAATAAGCATATATGCATATTATGTAACAATGTACGAAATCAATGCTTCTATAAGAAGTAGAAAGGACTGACTGTGGCGTATCCCACGTAACGGCGAATGAGCCGACTCAATACGGGTCAGTCTTGGTTCATTTTACGTCACAGCGATTCATTTTTACCCGTCGAAAGAACCGAGTACTCAGTGACTCAAGTCCTCTCCAACCGACTCGTCCACCATTTACCCCTCCATATCCCCCGTCGCTACGTCATCACGTACCCGCTCTTGGAGCTCCTCATGCCCATGAGGCGCCCAGAAGACGGGTCGGAACGGTTAACCGTTGCCGATCTCTAAACCCAACCTAACATAACGTTTAATTCCAATTAGTTCGTTCTGTGACCGAAGTAATCGGAATAAAAGCGGTTTCAAAGCGTTTTATAACCGAGTTAAGCTTGGGGCGCTCGAGCGAATTGTTTGGAATGGAGATTCGCATTGGGCGTTCATTTCACTTTTTCGTTCTTCCATACGCATTATCTCATTTTTAGATAAATTGCTATAAACGGCTATTTCGTCACATGGCATCAACTGAGATTCTTTGCGCGTATGTTGATAAGGACCAATATTTATTATAAGCGCAAATTATTGTTTGAATTCTCTCCGATTTTATTACCTGATGAGTCGAAACTAGTTGCTCCAATAAAGCGTTTTCTGAGACAGTTTACGCTTAATTTTTCTGTTGCCATTCTTGAGATGGAGTTTCATCAAGTGACGGCTTCAGCACTTGATCTTATGAACAATAATCGATTGATTAATAAGGGAAAGTTAAAAGATGCGGAAGAAAACAGAGTGGGGTAAGTCAACTAGCGCCGGAACTCTCTCCTATTTTGACAAGCACAATGATTACTGGCGCCAGTTGATTTTGCTTGCTTCCATTCGTCTGTTAACTGGTGCCTGTCGATTGGCGCCAGTAACCATTGCATAAGGAAACCCAGGTAAAATTCAACGCATACAGGGAATTTCCATATCCAATGAAACCAATTATCCTCTTATTAGTTTCTTTCCCACACTAAGGGCTTGTAAAGAAAGGAAAGTTGGGACACGGCTGCTAATTAATTAGAGGTCTCCAATAGTCGTTTTTGTCTGCGTTTCTCTTCATTCTTATTTGAGAGCACTTCTCAAAAGGTGTCCAGTTTTGTTTACTCGGAATTCTGGGGAATGAGAAGAGGAACGCCGACAAAAAAGACTAATGCATGGCTTGGAGAAACATAATCATCACCAAATAAATCATTCTTTCCCAAAATTTCGATCCATCACAATTCTGGAAGTCTCACAGAACTGCATCCGTTTAAGTGGAATTAGTTGGCGATTTTCAAAAATGGATGATAATAAAACAGCGATTCAGCAAATCGTTCGACTCTTTCGATGTACAATGATTAGCAAGGGGGTTACCACGAAAGTGTCGAGTATCGAGAACTCGATAAAAACATGGCTGCTTGGACCGAAAAAACGTCACAATCTACAGAATGCGTCTTACGAGTCACCATGAAATATTTTTGCTCAGTACTCGACCCGTTTCTCCGTCGAGTACCGACCGTCTGGGAACGAGCGGGTCTGAGCACTCGTTTCACAGATTTTATGAGTCGAGTGAAGCTGTCACTTTGAACAGTCGCTATTTTTCTGACAATTTTACATAATATAATTATATTGTCATTAAGGAAGAGTTGTTCTCTTCGAATATGTGTGTTTTATACTAGTATATTATGAATTATATTAACTTAAACTATAATTAAAACCTAAGAATATTAATAAGAAGAAGTCCCGAGTATTTCACCGGTGATCGTTTTTAAAACTGCTAATACTATCTACTTATCCAATATAAAAATTTGGTTTTTCCCTCAGTTGCTCTTTGTATCATAAGCACGAATACAAACCATATGCTCCGAGTCGAAAAAGCGGACATTCCACGACCACCCCCCCCCCCATAACTAATTGGAAAATGAAAAAAAATTTTTTTCAATTGTAAAATTTTAAAAAAATTGAAAGATTTATCAAAAAAGTGTTACTTACTCGTTGAGTCTCGAACCACGACAGTTTTTTCTAGCGTCTACCAACTTTCAGGCAAAAAATATACTGAAGTACTTGGTGAAAGATTGTGTAAGATGGAAATATGTATAAAAATAGTTGATTGAGAGAAAAAAGCGGGCATTTCAGTAAAAAAGCGTACAAGTGGACACGGGACAGAAAAAGCGGACATGTCCGCTTAAAAGCGAACGTCTGGTAACCCTACATATGCTATTTAGTTTAATTAAACCAAAACTTTGCAAAACAGTTTTTAAGTTGAACGCAACCTCTGATAAATGCCATCTTGCAGTCCAATGTATGTGTCGGCTAAATAATGTATAAGGTAATAACACTGTGTAGGTAATATTATATACATTTTCGTGAATATTAAAGGTAGTGTGAGTAGCTAATGAAGTTAGAATGTAAGAATTATTTGTTTTCTGAAGAATTAGCGTTGTTGGTGTTGGAGCGACACGATGACTTTGGGATTGATTGTTATTATTGTATTATTTGTGGATAATAACACTGTACAGGTAATACAATAATACATTTTTGTGAATATCTAAGATTGTGTGAGTAGCTTATGAAGTTAGTATGTAAGAATTAATTGCTCTTCTAAAGAAGTAGCTTTTTGCAGCGAGATGTTGTTCATTATTTAGTATTAACGCCCCGAAGTTAATGTGATATAGTATTTTAAATAATCTACATATTAAAGGTTATAGTATGCACCAATTGAATGTATATATTGGAATCCTTTCATCAATCAAAGTAACACGGAGTTCGGACGATGTCCTCATTCCGTTTGAAAATGTCCGCTGCGCAGTTAATACTTTAACTCATCTATTATATATAGATGCTTCTCCGGATTCACTCATGATATACCCAGATACCCAGATAGGATACTAATTCACAGGCTAAACTACTGGCGTCATTGACTCGAAATTTTTACCACGTATTGGCCATAACGTGAAACCCCCAGGAAAAAAGCGACTTTGATCCTCAGTGTCATGGGTTCGATTCCAGAGGGCCCCAAAGTCTCGATTTTTCCCGTTTAAATGCATTCCTTTGATTTTCGGGAATTTTTAAAAAATACTTCCGAGATAGGTAGAGAATCAAATCTCAAGGAGCCTATATATATGGTCATGATCTATCGAAATCATAAATGAGTTTTACGGAAAATATCCTGGGTTCGATGCTAGGTCGAGGCAAAAATCGGCCGTTTAAAATGCATTGTGGCGATTTTTATGATTTTTTTTGGACCCTTTCCCGATGGCATGGATACTTGAAATTCGGCATGAGGTTGGAGATCAAAAATTTATTTCATAATCAAATTTTTTGTATTCGCTGATGGTCCTTGGTTCGATCCCAGAGGGCCATTTACATTCCTCAAAGCATTTCTTATGGAGATAACGGAGACAAATTTTAGGTACTTCCCGGCATGATATCGATTTCAAACTTTGCACAAAATAAGATCAAGTCCTTTAAAATCATACTGTGCATTCACAGCGTAAATATATTTCCTGGGTTCGACACCAGGCGTCTCTTATATCAGTAGTTGATCCGATTTTTAATAATTATTTTGAGCCCTATCCCAATAATATAGAAACTTGAAATTCGGCAAATACATAGAGATCATAAATAACTTTCATGAACATGTTTTAGATTTCCAAGATCGTCCTTGGTTCGAATCCAGAGAGCCATTTACATTCCTGAAAAGTAGAACGTCGTTTGAGGCAGTTGTAGCCAATATTTCTGCTTGAATTTTCACACATAGTAAGAGATGGTGATTTTCTGTTGTGCTGCATAGTAAGCTTACCAGGAAGACCCGGGTTCGATGCCAGACGATTAAATTGCAGCGAATTTTAAGAATATTTTCAATACCTTTTTTTTTCTTTTGAGGGCCGTCCCGATATGATGCCGACATGAAATTATTGTTGTCGATCTGCTTGCAGTATGCAAGCTACATTTTACTCGTAATAGATATATAGATAGGTATATAGATAGGATACTAATTCACAGCCTAAACCACAAGCGTCATTGACTTGAAATTTTTACGACGTATTGGCCATAACGTGTAACCACCAGAAAAATTGTGATTTTGAACCTCAGTGTCATGGGTTCGATTCCAGAGGGCCCCAAAGTCCCGATTTTTCCCATTTAAATGCATTGCGTTGATTTTCGGGAATTTTTAAAAAATACTTCCCGGATAGGTAGGGACTTTAAACTCAAGGAGCCGATGGATATAGTCAGGATCTATCGATAACGTAAATGATCATCTCGGAAAAAGTCCTGAGTTCGATGCTAGGACGATGCAAAAATCGGCCGTTTAAAATACATTTAGGTAGTTTTTCACTATTTTTTTTGATGTACTTATCGAAATCATAGGAAGTTTGTGCTTGGCTAGAAGATGTATGGTAAGAAACGGTTTTAGATAAAAATTTAGGTAGGACCGTACTGTTCCTGGGTTCGATGCCGGAGCACATTAAAATTTCTCTCATAAGGAATATAAGGGAAAGGTAAGACTTCGATTGAAGCAGTTGTACCCAATATTTTTGCATAAATTTTCACACATGGTTAAAGGTGGTGATCGTCTTTAATGCTGCATAGAAATTATTACCAGAAAGACCCGGGTTCGAAGCCAGACGGTATATATATCCCCCATTTATAATATATTGTGTTAGTTTTCATTATTTATTTTGTTGTACTTATCGAAATAATAGGAATTTCTTGCTTTGCTAGAAGATGTATATTAAGACTCGGCTTAAGAAAAAAAATTAGATACGACAATGCTGTTCCTGGGTTCGATGCCAGAGCACATTAAAATTTCTTTCATAAGGAATATAAGGGAAAAGTACGTCGTCGTTTGAGGCAGTTGCAGCCAATATTTCTGCTTAAATTTACGCACATAGTTAGAGATGGTGATCTTCTATTGTGCTGCATAGTAGGTTCACCAGTAAGACCCGGGTTTGATGCCAGGCGATGAAATTTCAGCGGATTCTAGGAATATTTTCAATCCTTTTACTCTTTCTTTTGAGAACCGTCCGGATATAATGCCGATATGAAATTAGTGTTGTCGATCTGCTTGCAGTATGCAAGCAACATTTTACTCGTATAATATACGAGTAAAATGTAGCTTGCATACTGCAAGCAGATCGGCAATACTAATTTCATATCGGCATTATATTGGGACGGTCCTCAAAAGAAAAAAAAAAGGATTGAAAATATTCTTAAAATTCGCTGCAATTTAATCGTCTGGCATCGAACCTAGGCCTTCCTTGTGAACGTACTATGCAGCACAACAGAAAATCACCATCTCTTACTATGTGTGAAAATTCAACCAGAAATATTGGCTCCAACTGCCTCAAACGACGTCCTATTTTTCAATAATGTAAATGGCTCTCTGGATTCGAACCAAGGACGATCTTGGAAATCTAAAACATGTTTTTGAAATGTATCTATGTTCCCTATTTATATGCCTAATTTCTGGTTTTAATATTATTGGCAACGTGTTCAAAATAATTCTTAAAAATCGGATAATTTACTGATTGTAGAGACGCCTGGTGTCGAACCCAGGAAATATTGGTAGCTGTGAATGCACAGTATGACTTATCAAAACTTCATCTTATTTCATACAAATTTTGAAGTCGATATCATGCCGGGAAGTAACTAAAACCTTTTACAGTTATCTCCATAAGAAATGCATTGAGAAATGTAAATGGCGCCCTGGGATAGAACCAAGGACCATCAGCGAATATGTAAAATTTGATTATGAAATATATTTATAATCTCCAACTGCATGCCGAATTTCAAGTTTCCATGCCATCGGGAAGGGGTCCAAAAAAAATCTTAAAAATCGCCACAATACATTTTAAACGGCCGATTTTTGCCTCGACCTAGCATCGAACCCAGGATATTTTCCGTAAAACTCATTTATGTTTTGGATAGATCATGACCATATATAAAAGCTCCTTGAGTTTTGATTCTCTACCTATCCGGGAAGTATTTTTTTTTTAATTCCCGAAAATCAAAGCAATGCATTTAAACGGGAAAAATCGGGACTTTGGAGCCCCCTGGCATCGAACCCATGACACTGAGGATCAAAATCGCAATTTTTCTGGTGGTTACACGTTATGGCCAATACGCCGTAAAAATTTCAGCTCAATCACTCTTGTGGTTTAGGCTGTGAGTTTGTATCCTCTCTCTATATATATATATATCTATTATACGAGTAAAATGTTGCTTGCATACTGCAAGCAAATCGACAACACTATTTTCATGTCGGCATCATATCCGGACGGCCATCAGAAGAAAAAAATGGATTGAAATTTTTCTTAAAATTTGCGTAAATTCCATCGTCTGGCCTCGAACCCGGGTCTTTACTGAGAACTTACTATGCAGCACAATAGAACAACACCATTTCTAACTATGTGTGAAAATTCAAGCAGAAATATGGGCTACAACTGCCTCAAAAGACGTTCTAATTTTCACGAAATTAAATGGCTCTCTGGATTCGGATCAAGGACGATTTTGGAAATCTAAAAAATGTTTCTGAAAGTTGTTTATAATCTTTATCTGGATGCCGAATTTGAAGTTTCTATATTATTGGCAAAGGTTTCAAAATAATTCCTAAAATCGGATCAACTTCTGATTGCAGAGACACCTGGTGTCGAACCCAGGACACTTTGATAGCTATGAATGCACTGTTTGTTTTTTATGGATTTGATCTATCTATATGCAAAGTTTGAAATCGATATCGTGCCGGTAAGTACCTAAAATTTGTTTCCGTTATCTCCGTAAGAAAAGCATTGAGAAGTGCAAATGGTCCTCTGGGATCGAACCAAGGACCATAAGCTAATATGTAAAATTCGATTATAAAATAAATTCATGATATCTATCGACGTGCCGAGTTTCAAGTATCCATGTTATCGGGAAAGGATCCAAAAAAAATCTTAAAAATCGCCGCAATGCATTTTAAACGGCCGATTTTTGCCCCAGCCTAGCATCGAACCAAGGACAATATTCGAAGATGTCTTTCCGATTTTCTTTGGCTATGCACGGCATTTAGCGGTCCCTCGAGTTTCAACTCTCTCCTTTTCCGGGAAGTGCCTCAAAAAAATTTTCGAAAATCCCCGCCATGTAATCTTATGGGGAAAATCGCGACTTTGGGGCCTTCTGGAATCGAACCCATGGCACCAAGGTTCAATGTCAGCTTTTCCCTGGAGGTTACACGTTATGGCCAATATGTCGTAAAAATGTCAAGTCAATGTCGCTCTTGGTTTAGCCTGTGAATTTGTATCCTATCTGGGTATATATATGAATGAATCCGGAGAAGCATCTATATTTATCTATTATATATAGATGCTTCTCCGGATTCATTCATATATATATACGAGTAAAATGTAGCTTATATATATATGATATATGAATGAATCCGGAGAAGCATCTATATATAATAGATATATGAATGAATCCGGAGAAGCATCTATATATAATAGATAGCTATATAGGTATATAGATAGGATACAAATTCACAGGCTAAACCACAAGCGTCATTGCCTTGAAATTTTAATGACGTATTGGCCAATACGTGAAACCCCCTGGAAAAAAGCAACCTTGATCCTCAGTCTCATAGGTTCGATTCCAGAGGGCCCCAAAATCCCGATTTTTCCCGTTTAAATGAATTGCCGTGATTTTCGGGAATTTTAAAAAAATACTCTCCGGATAGGTAGAGAAATAAAACTCAAGGGGCCTATACTTATGGTCTTGGACTTTCGAAAACATCAATGACTTTCACAAAAAATATCCTGGGTTCGATGCTAGGACGATGCAAATATCTGCCCTTTAATATACATGGGAGCTGTTTTTTATTATTTTTTTAATGCTCTTCTCGAAATGATAGCAAGTTCGTGCTTAGCCGGAAAGTGTAAGGTAAGAATCGGTTTAAGAAAAAAAATTTCATAAGGCCGTACTATTCCTGGGTTCGATGCCAGAGCACATTAACATTTCTCTCATAAGGAATAAAAGGGAAAAGTAAGACTTCGATTGAGGCAGTTGCAGCCAATATTTCTGCTTGAATTTTCGCACATAGTTAAAGATTATTATTTTCTATTATGTTGCATAGGAAGTTTACCAGAAAGACCCGGGTTCGATGCCGGGCGGTAAATATGGCTCCCGTTTAAAATACATATGGTTAGTATTTCATTATTTTTTTGATGCACTCATCGAAATGATAGGAAGTTCGTGCTTGGCTAGAAGATGTATGGTTAAAACTGGTTTAAGAAAACAGTTTTCAGAAGACCGAACTATTCCTTGGTTCGATGCCAGAGCACATTAATATTTCTCTCATAAGAAATATAAGGGAAAAGTAGGACGTCGTTTGAGGCAGTTGCAGATAATATTTCTGTATGAATTTTCACAGATAGTTAGAGATGGTGAACTTATATTGTGCTGCATAGTAAGTATCACCAGGAAGACCCGGGTTCGATGCCGGACGAATAAATTGCAGCGAATAATCAGAATATTTTCAATCCATTTATTTTTCTTTTGACGGCCTTCCCGATATGATGCCGACATGAAATTAGTGTCTCGATCTGCTTGCAGTATGCAAGCTACATTTTACTCGTATACCTATATAGATAGATAGGATACAAATTCACAGCCTAAACTACAAGCGTCATTGATCTGAAATTTTTATGACATATTGGCCATAACGTGAAACCCCCAGGAAAAAAGAGACTTTGATCCTCAGTGTCATAGGTTCGATTCCAGAGGGCCCCAAAGTCCCGATTTTTCCCGTTTGAATGCATTGCCGTGATTTTCGGGAATTAAAAAAAAATACTTTCCGGATAGGTAGAGAAGTCAAACTCAAGGTGCCTATATTTATGGTCTTGGACTTTCGAAAACATCAATGACTTTTACAAAAGTTATCCTGGGTTCGATGCTAGGACGATGCAAAGATCTGCCCTTTAAAATACATGGGAGCCGTTTTTCATTATTTTTTTAGATGCACTTATCGAAATGATAGGATGTTCGTGCTTGGCTGGAAGATGTATGGTACGAATAAGTTTTAGAAAAAAATTTTCATAAGACCGTACTGTTCCTGGGTTCGAAGCCAGAGCACAATAACGTTTCTCTCATAAGGAATATAAAGGAAAAGTAGGACGTCATTTGAGGCAGTTGTAACCAATATTTCTGCTTGAATTTGCATACGCGGTTAGAGATGGTGTTTTTCTTTTGTGCTGCATAGAAAGTATTGCCTGAAAGACCCGGGTTCGATGCCGGGCGGTAAAAATATCACCCATATATAATACTATGGGGTATCTTTTCATAATTTTTTTATGCATTTATCGATATGTAAGGGAGCTCTTGCTTAGATGGAAGATGTATATTAACACTTTGTTTAAGAAAAAAAAAAAATAAGACCATGCTGTTCCTGGGTTCGATGCCAGAGCACATTATAATTTCTCAAATAAGGAGTGTATGTGAATAGTAGGACGTCGTTTGAGGTAGTTGCACCTAATAGTTTTGCTTGAATTTTCACACATAGTTTGATATGGTAATTTTCTATTTTGCTGCATAGTAAGTACACCAGGAAGACCGGGGTTCTCTGCCAGGTGATTAAATTGCAGCGAATTCTACGAATATTTTGAATTTTTTTTTTCTTTTGATGTCCGTCCCGATATGATGCCGATATGAAATTAGTGTTGTCGATCTGCTTGCAGTATGCAAGCTACATTTTACTCGTATATATGAATGAATCCGGAGAAGCATCTATACCTATTACGAGTAAAATGTAGCTTGCATACTGCAAGCAGATCGAAAACACTATTATCATGTGGGCATCATATCGGGACGGCCATCAAAAGAAAAAAATGGATTGAAATTTTTCTCAAAATTCGCTGAAATTCCATCGTCTGGCATCGAACCCGGGTCTTTACTGAGAACTTACTATGCAGCACAATAGAACATCACCATTTCTAACTATGTGTGAAAATTCAAGCAGAAATATGGGCTACAACTGCCTCAAAAGACGTTCTAATTTTCACGAATTTAAAGGGCTCTCTGGATTCGAACCAAGGACGATCTTGGAAATCTAAAAAATGTTTCTGAAAGTTATTTATGATCTCTATCTATTTCCTGAATTTGAAGTTTCTATATTATTGGTAAAGGTTTCAAAATAATTCCTAAAAATCGGATCAACTTCTGATTCCAGAGACACCTGGTGTCGAACCCAGGACACATTGATAGCTGTGAAAGCACTGTTTGATTTGTATGGACTTGATCTTTCTATATGCTAAGTTTTAATTCGATATCGTCCCGGGAAGTACCTAAAATTTGTTTCCGTTATCTCCGTAAGAAATGCATTGAGGAATTTAATGTCCCTCTGGGATCGAACCAAGGACCATCAGCGAATATGTAAAATTCGATTATGATATTTTTTCATGATATCTAACCTCATACCGAATTTCAAGTTTCTATGCCATCGGAAAAGGGTCCAAAAAAAATCTTTAAAATCGCCACAATGCATTTTAAACGGCCGATTTTTGCCGTGACCTAGCATCGAACCAAGGATAATATTCGTAGATGTCTTTATGGTTTCCTTTAGATATGCACGGCATCTAGCGATCCCTTGAATTTCAACTCTCTCCTTTCCCGGGAAGTTCCTCAAAAAAATTTTCGAAAATCCCTGCCATGTATTCTTATGGAGAAAATCGCGACTTTGGGGCCTTCTGGAATTGAACCCATGACCCCGAGGTTCAATGTCGGCTTTTTCCTGGAGGTTACACGTTATGGCCAATATGTCGTAAAAATTTCAAGTTAATGACGCTTGTGGTTTAGCCTGTGAATTTGTATCCTATCTATATACCTATATAGCTATATAGCTATATATATGAATGAATCCGGAGAAGCATCTATATATAATAGATATATACGAGTAAAATGTTGCTTGCATACTGCAAGCAGATAGACAACACTAACTTTATATCGGCATCATATCGGGTCGGACCTTAATAGAAAAAAAAAGGATTGAAATATTTCTTCAAATTCGCTGAAATTTCATCATCTGGCAATGAACCCGGGTCTCTCTGGTGAACTTACTATACAGCACAAGAAAAGATCACCGATTCTAACTATGTGTGAAAATTCAAGCAGAAATATTTGGCTACAACTGCCTCAAAAGACGTTTTAATTTTCACGAATGTAAATGGCTCTCTGGATTCGAACCAAGGACGATCTTGGAAATCTAAAACATGTTTCTAAAAGTTATTTATGATCTCTATCTATATGCCAAATTTCAAGTTTCTATATTGTTGGGAAAGGTTTGAAAATAATTCATAAAAATCGGATCAATTTCTGAATGCAGAGACACCTGGTGTCGAAGCCAGGAAATACTGTAAGCTGTGAATGCAAAGTTTGATTTGTAAGGACTGGCTTTTCTATCATGCAAAGTTTGATGTCGATAGCATGCCGGGAAGTACCTTAATTTTGTTTCCGTTATCTCCGTAAGAAATGCATTGAGAAGTGCAAATGGCCCTCTGGGATCGAACCAAGGACCATCAGCGAACATCTAAAATTTGATTATGATATATATTCATGATATCTATCGACGTGCCGAGTTTCAAGTATCCATGTTATCCGGAAAGGATCCAAAATAAATCTTAAAAATCGCCACAATGCAATTTAAACGGCCGATTTTTACCCCGACCTAGCATCGAACCAAGGATATTTTCCGTAAAACTCATTTATTTTTTAGATAGATCATGACCATTTTTATAGGCTCCTTTAATTTTGATTCGCTACCTATCCGGAAAGTATTACTTTTAATTTCCCGAAAATCAACGCAATACATTTAAACGGGAAAAATCGGGACTTTGGGGCCCTCTGGAATCGAACCCATGACACTGAGGTTCAAAATCACAATTTTTCTGGTGGTTACACGATATGGTCAATACGTCGTAAAAATTTCAAGCCGATGACACTTGTGGTTTAGGCTGTGAATTAGTATCCTATCTATATACCTATCTATATATATATATGAATGAATCCGGAGAAGCATCTATATATATAACGAGTAAAATGTAGCTTGCATACTGCAAGCAGATCGACAACACTATTTTCATGTCGGCATCATATCGGGACGGCCATCAAAAGAAAAAAATGGATTGAAATTTTTCTTTAAATTCGCTGAAATTCCATCGTCTGGCATCGAACCCGGGTCTTTACTGTGAACTTACTATGCAGCACAATATAACATCACCATCTTTAACTATGTGTGAAAATTCAAGCAGAAATATGGGCTACAACTGCCTCAAAAGACGTTCTAATTTTCACGAATTTAAATGGCTCTCTGGATTCGAACCAAGGACGATCTTGGAAATCTAAAAATTTTTTCTGAAAGTTATTTATGATCTTTATCTACATGCCGAATTTGCAGTTTCTATATTATTGGCAAAGGTTTCAAAATAATTCCTAAAAATCGGATCAACTTTTGATTGCAGAGACACCTGGTGTCGAATCCAGGACCCATTAATAGCTGTAAATGCACTGTTTGTTTTTTATGGATTTGATCTATCTATATGCAAAGTTTGAAGTCGATATCGTGCCGGGAAGTACCTAAAATTTGTTTCCGTTATCTCCGTAAGAAATGCATTGAGGAATTTAAATGTCCCTCTGGGATCGAACCAAGGACCATCAGCGAAAATGTAAAATTTGATTATGAAATATATTTATGATCTCCAACTCCATGCCGAATTTCAAGTTTCCATGCCATCGGGAAAGGGTCCAAAAAAAAATCATAAAAATCGCCACAATACATTTTAAACGGCCGATTTTTGCCTTGACCTAGCATCGAACCCAGGACATTTTCCGTAAAACTCATTTATGTTTTCGATAGATCATGACCATATATATCGGCTCCTTGAGTTTTAAGTCCCTACCTATCCGGTAAGTATTTTTTAAAAATTCCCGAAAATCAACGCAATGCATTTAAATGGGAAAAATCGGGACTTTGGGGCCCTCTGGAATCGAACCCATGACACTGAGGTTCAAAATCACAATTTTTCTGGTGGTTACACGATATGGCCAATACGTCGTAAAAATTTCAAGCCGATGACGCTTGTGGTTTAGGCTGTGAATTAGTATCCTATCTATATACCTATCTATATATATATATGAATGAATCCGGAGAAGCATCTATATATAATAGATAGATACATGAATGAATCCGGAGAAGCATCTATATCTATTACGAGTAAAATGTTGCTTGCATACTGCAAGCAGATCGACAACACTAATTTCATGTCGGCATCATATCCGGACGGTTCTCAAAAGAAAAAGAAAAAGGATTGAAAATTTTCCTAGAATCCGGTGAAATTTCATCACCTGGCATCAAACCCGGGTCTTACTGGTGAACATACTATGCAGCACAATAGAAGATCACCATCTCTAACTATGTGCGAAAATTTAAGCAGAAATATTGGCCGCAAATGCCTCAAACGACGACTTACTTTTCCCTTATATTCCTTATGAGAGAAATTTTAATGTGCTCTGGCATCGAACCCAGGAACAGCATTGTCGTATCTAATTTTTTTTCTTAAGCCGAGTCTTAATATACATCTTCTAGCAAAGCAAGAAATTCCTATTATTTCGATAAGTACAACAAAATAAATAATGAATACTAACTCAATATATTATAAATGGGGGATATATATACCGTCTGGCTTCGAACCCGGGTCTTTCTGGTAATAATTTCTATGCAGCATTAAAGACGATTACCACCTTTAACCATGTGTGAAAATTTATGCAAAAATATTGGGTACAACTGCTTCAAAGGACGTACTACCTTTCCCTTATATTCCTTATGAGAGAAATTTTAATGTGCTCCGGCATCGAACCCAGGAACAGTACGGTCTTATCTAAATTTTTATCTCAAACCGTTTCTTACCATACATCTTCTAGCCAAGCACAAACTTCCTATGATTTCGATAAATACATAAAAAAAAAAATGAAAAACTACCTCAATGTATTTTAAACGGCCGATTTTTGCATCGTCTTAGCATCGAACTCAAGAGTTTTTCCGAGATGATCATTTACGTCATCGATAGATCCTGACTATATCCATCGGCTCCTTGAGTTTAAATTCCCTACCTATCCGAAAAGTATTTTTTTTTAATTCCCGAAAATCAACACAATGCATTTAAATGGGAAAAATCGGGCCTTTGGGGCCCTCTGGAATCGAACTCATGACACTGAGGTTCAAAATCACAATTTTTCTGGTGGTTACACGTTATGGCCAATATGTCGTAAAAATTTCAAGTCAATGACGCTTGTGGTTTAGGCTGTGAATTAGTATCCTATCTATATACCTATCTATCTATTATACGAGTAAAATGTAGCTTGCATACTGCAAGCAGATCGGCAATACTAATTTCATATCGGCATCATATCGGGACGGTCCTCAAAAGAAAAAAAAATAGGATTTAATTTTTTCTTAAAATTCGCTGAAATTTAATCGTCTGGCATCGAACCCGGGTCTTACTGGTAAACCTACTAAGAAATTATTATCCTATCTATATACCTATCTATCTATTATACGAGTAAAATGTAGCTTGCATACTGCAAGCAGATCGGCAATACTAATTTCATATCGGCATCATATCGGGACGGTCCTCAAAAGAAAAAAAAATAGGATTTAATTTTTTCTTAAAATTCGCTGAAATTTAATCGTCTGGCATCGAACCCGGGTCTTACTGGTAAACCTACTAAGAAACACAATAGAGGAACACCATCTCTAACTATGTGTGAAAATTCAAGCAGAAATATCGGCTATAACTGCCTCAAAAAACGTTCTAATTTTCACGAATGTTAATGCATCTCGAGACTCGAACCAAGGACGATCGTTGAAATCTAAAACATGTTTCTGAAAGTTATTTATGATCTCTATCCATTTGCCGAATTTCAAGTTTCTATTTTATTGGGAAAGGTTTCAAAATAATTCCTAAAAATCGGATCAACTTCTGATTTCAGAGACACCTGGTGTCGAACCCAGGACGTATTGTAGGCTGTGAATGCACAGTTTGATTTGTAAAAACTTGCTCTTGTATCATGCAAAGTTTGAAGTTGATAGCCTGCCGGAAAGTACCTAAATTTTGTTTCCGTTATCTCCGTAAGAAATGCATTGAGAAGTGCAAATGGCCCTCTGGCATCGAACCAAGGACAATCAGCGAACATGTAAAATTTGATTATGAAATATATTCATGATATCTATCCACAAGCAGAGTTTCAAATATCCATGTTATCGGGAAAGGATCCAAAAAAATTCTTCAAAATCGCCGCAATGCATTTTAAACGGCCGATTTTTGCCCCGACCTAGCATCGAACCATGGACTATATTCTAAAATGTCTTTCTGATTTTCGTTGGATACGCACGGCTTCTAGCGATCCCTGGAGTTTCAACTCTTTCTCTCTCCGGGAAGTGCCTCAAAAAATTTTCGAAAATCCCCGCCATGTATTCTTACGGAAAAAATCGCGACTTTGGGGCCCTCTGGAATCGAACCCATGACCCTGCGGATCAAAATCGCAATTTTTCTGGCGGGTACACGTTATGGCCAATACGTCGTAAAAATTTCAAGTCAAGGACGCTTGTGGTTTAGGCTGTGAATTAGTATCCTATCTATCTATCTATCTATCTATCTATATAGGTATATCCATGAATGAATCCGGAGAAGCATCTATATATAATAGATATACGAGTAAAATGTAGCTTGCATACTGCAAGCATATCGACAACACTATTATCATGTGGGCATCATATCGGGACGGCCATCAAAAGAAAAAAATGGATTGAAATTTTTCTCAAAATTCGCTGAAATTCCATCGTCTGGCATCGAACCCGGGTCTTTACTGAGAGCTTATTATGCAGCACAATAGAACATCACCATTTCTAACTATGTGTGAAAATTCAAGCAGAAATCTGGGCTACAACTGCCTCAAAAGACGTTCTAATTTTCACGAATTTAAATGGCTCTATGGATTGGAACCAAGGACGATCTCGGAAATCTAAAAAATGTTTCTGAAAGTTATTTATGATCTCTATCTATATGCCGAATTTGAAGTTTCTATATTATTGGTAAAGGTTTCAAAATAATTCCTAAAAATCGGATCAACTTCTGATTGCAGAGACACCTGGTGTCGAACCCAGGACACATTGATAGCTGTGAAAGCACTGTTAGATTTGTATGGACTTGATCTTTCTATATGCAAAGTTTGAAGTCGATGTCGTCCAGGGAAGTACCTAAATTTTGTTTCCGTTATCTCCGTAGGAAATGCATTTAGAAATTTAATGTCCCTCTGGGATCGAACCAAGGACCATCAGCGAATATGTAAAATTCGATTATGATATATTTTTATGATATCTAACCTCATACCTAATTTCAAGTTTCTATGCCATCGGAACAGGGGCCAAAAAGAATCTTAAAAATCGCCACAATGCATTTTAAACGGCCGATTTTTGCCGTGACCTAGCATCGAACCAAGGATAATATTCGTAGATGTCTTTATGGTTTCCTTTATATATACACGGCATCTAGCGATCCCTTGAATTTCAACTCTCTCCTTTCCCGGGAAGTGCCTCAAAAAAATTTTCGAAAATCCCTGCCATGTATTCTTATGGAGAAAATCGCGACTTTGGGGCCTTCTGGAATCGAACCCATGACCCCGAGGTTCAATGTCGGCTTTTTCCTGGAGGTTTCACGTTATGGCCAATATGTCGTAAAAATTTCAAGTCAATGACGCTTGTGGTTTAGCCTGTGAATTTGTATCCTATCTATATACCTATATAGCTATATAGCTATACGAGTAAAATGTAGCTTGCATACTGCAAGCAGATCGACAACACTAATTTCATATCGGCATCATATCGGACGGACATCAAAAGAAAAAAAAAATCAAAATATTCGTAGAATTCGCTGCAATTTAATCACCTGGCAGCGAACCCCGGTCTTCCTGGTGTACTTACTATGCAGCAAAATAGAAAATTACCATATCAAACTATGTGTGAAAATTCAAGCAAAACTATTAGGTGCAACTACCTCAAACGACGTCCTACTATTCACATACACTCCTTATTTGAGAAATTATAATGTGCTCTGGCATCGAACCCAGGAACAGCATGGTCTTATCTATTTTTTTTCTTAAACAAAGTGTTAATATACATCTTCCATCTAAGCAAGAGCTCCCTTACATATCGATAAATGCATAAAAAAATTATGAAAAGATACCCCATAGTATTATATATGGGTGATATTTTTACCGCCCGGCATCGAACCCGGGTCTTTCAGGCAATACTTTCTATGCAGCACAAAAGAAAAACACCATCTCTAACCGCGTATGCAAATTCATGCAGAAATATTGGTTACAACTGCCTCAAATGACGTCCTACTTTTCCTTTATATTCCTTATGAGAGAAACGTTATTGTGCTCTGGCTTCGAACCCAGGAACAGTACGGTCTTATGAAAATTTTTTTCTAAAACTTATTTGTACCATACATCTTCCAGCCAAGCACGAACATCCTATCATTTCGATAAGTGCATCTAAAAAAATAATGAAAAACGGCTCCCATGTATTTTAAAGGGCAGATCTTTGCATCGTCCTAGCATCGAACCCAGGATAACTTTTGTATAAGTCATTGATGTTTTCGAAAGTCCAAGACCATAAATATAGGCACCTTGAGTTTTACTTCTCTACCTATCCGGAAAGGATTTTTTTTTAATTCCCGAAAATCACGGCAATGCATTCAAACGGGAAAAATCGGGACTTTGGGGCCCTCTGGAATCGAACCTATGACACTGAGGATCAAAGTCTCTTTTTTCCTGGGGGTTTCACGTTATGGCCAATATGTCATAAAAATTTCAGATCAATGACGCTTGTAGTTTAGGCTGTGAATTTGTATCCTATCTATCTATATAGGTATATATATGAATGAATCCGGAGAAGCATCTATATATAATAGATATATGAATGAATCCGGAGAAGCATCTATATATAATAGATAATACGAGTAAAATGTAGCTTGCATACTGCAAGCAGTTCGGCAATACTTATGTCATATCGGCATCATATCGGGACGGTCCTTAAAAGAAAAAAAAAGGGTTGAAATATTTCTTAAAATTCGCTGAACTTTCATCGTCTGGCATCGAACCCGGGTCTTTCCGGAGATACCTACTATGCAGCACAATAGAAGTTCACCATCACTAACTATGTGTTAAAATTCAAGCAGAAATATGGGCTACAACTGCCTCAAAAGACGTTCTAATTTTCACGAAAGTAAATGGCTCTCTGGATTCGAACCAAGGACGATCTTGGAAATCTAAAACATGTTTCTGAAAGTTATTTATGATATCTATTTATATGCCGAATTTCATGTTTCTATATTATTGGGAAAGGTTTCTAAATAATTCCTAAAAATCGGATCAACTTCTGATTGCAGAGACACGTGGTGTCGAACCCAGGAAATATAGTAAGCTGTGAATGCACAGTTTGATTTATAAAGACATGCTCTACTATCATGCAAAGTTTAAAGTCGATAGCATTCCGGGAAGTACCTAAATTTTGTTTCCGTTATCTCCGTAAGAAATGCATTGAGAAGTGGAAATGGCCCTCTGGAATCGAACCAAGGACCATCAGTGAACATGTAAAATTTGATTATGAAGTATATTCATGATATCTATCGACGTGCCGAGTTTCAAGTATCCATGTTATCGGGAAAGGATCCAAAAAAAATCTTCAAAATCGCCGCAATGCATTTTAAACGGCCGATTTTTGCCCCGACCTAGCATCGAACCATGGACCATGTTCGGCGATGTCTTTTTGATTTTCGTTGGATATGCACGGCTTCTAGCGATACCTCGAATTTCAACTCTCTCCTTTTCCGGGAAGTGCCTCAAAAAATTTACGAAAAACCCCGCCATGTATTCTTATGGGGAAAATCGCGACTTTGGGGCCCTCTGGAATCGAAGCCATGACACTGAGGTTCAATGTCGGCTTTTTCCTGGAGGTTACACGTTATGGCCAATACGTCATAAAAATTTCAAGTCAATGACACTTGTGGTTTAGGCTGTGAATTTGTATCCTATCTATCTATCTATCTATATGAATAGATGAATGAATCCGGAGAAGCATCTATATATATAATAGATATATATCTATTACGAGTAAAATGTAGCTTGCATACTGCAAGCAGATTGGAAATACTCATTTCATATCGGCATCACATCGGGACGGTCCACATAAGAAAAAAAAAAGGATTTAATTTTTCCTTAAAATTCGCTGAAATTTCATCGTCTGGCATCGAACGCGTTTCTTACTGGAAAACCTACTATGAAACTCAATAGAAGATCACCATCCCTAACTATGTGTGAAAATTCATGCAGAAATATTGGCTACAACTGCCTCAAAAGACGCTCTAATGTTCACGAATGTAAATGGCTCTCGGGACTCGAACCAAGGACGATCTTGGGAATTTAAAAAATGTTTCTGAAAGTTATTATTGATCTCAATCTATTTGTCAAATTTCAAGTTTCTATATTATTGGAAAAGGTTTCAAAATAATTCCTAAAAATCGGATCAACTTCTGATTGCAGAGACACCTGGTGTCGAACCCAGGACACATTGATAGCTATGAATGCATAGTTTGATTTGTTAAGATTGGTTCTTCTATCATGCTAAGTTTTAAGTCGAAGGCATGCCGGGAAGTACCTAAAATTTATTTCCGTTATCTCATTAAGAAATGCATTGAGGAATATAAATGTCCCTCTGGGATCGAACCAAGGACCATCAGCGAATATGTAAAATTCGATTATGATATATTTTTATGGTATCTAACCTCATACCGAATTTCAAGTTTCAATGCCATTGGAAAAGGGTCCAAAAAAAATCTTAAAAATCGCCACAATGCATTTTAAACGGCCGATTTTTGCCTCGTCCTAGCATCGAACCCTGGATATTTTCCGTGAAACTCATTTATGTTTTTGATAGATTATGACCATATATATAGGCTCCTTGAGTTTTGACTCTCTACCTATCCGGGAAGTATTTTTTAAAAATTCCCGAAAATCACGGCAATGTATTTAAACGGGAAAAATCGGGACTTTGGGGCCCTCTGGAATCGAACCAATGACACTGTGGTTCAAACTCCCAATTTTTCTGGAGGTAACACATTATGGCCAATATGTCGTAAAAATTTCAGGTCAATGATGATTGTGGTTTAGCCTGTGAATTTGTATCCTCGCTATCTATTATATATAGATGCTTCTCCGGATTCATTCATATATATAGCTATATAGGTATATAGATAGGATACAAATTCACAGGCTAAACCATAAGCGTCATTGACTTGAAATTTTTACGACATATTGGCCATAACGTGTAACCTCCAGGAAAAAGCCGACTTTGAACCTCGGTGTCATGGGTTCGATTCCAGAAGGCCCAAAAGTCGCGATTTTCTCCATAAGGATACATGGCGGGGATTTTCGAAAATTTTTTTGGTGCACTTCCCGGGAAAGTAGAGAGTTGAAATTCGAGGGATCGCTAGATGCCAAAGATATCTAAAGAAAACCATAAATACATCTACGAATATTCTCCTTGGTTCGATGCTATGTCGGGGCAAAAATTGGCCGTTTAAAATGCATTGCGGCGATTTTGAAGATTTTTTTGGATCCTTTCCCGATAACATGGATACTAAAACTGAGCACGTGGATAGATATCACGAATATATTAAATAATCAAATTTTACATGTTCGCTGATTGTCCTTGGTTCGATCCCAGAGGGCCATTTTCACTTCTCAATGCATTTCTTACGGAGATAACGGAAACAAAATTAATTTACTTCCCGGCATGCTATCGACTTCAAACTTTGCATGATAGAAGAGCCTGTCCTTACAAATCAAACTTTGCATTCACAGCATACAATATTTCCTGGGTTCGACACCAGGTGTCTCTGCAATCAGAAGTTGATCCGATTTTTAGGAATTATTTTGAAACCTTTCCCAATAATATAGAAACTTGATATTTGGCATATAGATAGAGATCATAAATAAATTTCAGAAACATCTTTTAGAATTCTAAGTTCGTCCTTGGTTCGAATCCAGAGAGCCATTTACAAAAGTGAAAATTAGAACGTCTTTTGAGGCAGTTGTAGCCAATATTTCTGCTTGAATTTTCACACATAGTCAGAGATGGTGATCTACTATTGTGCTGCACAGTAAGTTCACAGTAAAGACCCGGGTTCGATGCCAGACGATAAAATGTCAGCGAATTTCAAGAAAAATTTCATTCATTTTTTTTCTTTTGAGGACCGTCCCGATATGATGCCGGTATGAAATTAGTATTGCCGATCTGCTTGCAGTATGCAAGCAACATTTTACTCGTATATATATATGGATACATGAATGAATCCGGAGAAGCATCTATATACGAGTAAAATGTTGCTTGCATACTGCAAGCAGATCGACAACACTAATTTAAAATCGGCATTATATCGGGACGGTCCTCAAAAGGAAAAAAAAGGATTGAAAATACTTTTATAAATTCGATTCAATTCAATCATCTGGCTTCGAACCCGGGTCTTCCTGGTGAACTTACTATGCAGCACAACAGAAGATAACCATCTCTAGCTATGTGCGAATATTCAAGGAGAAATATTGGTTACAACTGCCTCAAAAGACGTTTTAATTTTCACGAATGTAAATGGCTCTCTGGAATCGAACCAAGGACGATCATGGAAATCTGTAAACATTTTCTGAAAGATCTTTATGATGTCTATCTATATGCCGAATTTCAAGTTTCTATATTATTGGGAAAGGTTTCAAAATAATTCCTAAAAATCGGATTAAGTTCTGATTGCAGGGACACCTGGTATCGAACCCAGGACATCATGTACGCTGTCAATGCACAATTTGATTTGTAAGAACTTGCTCTTGTATCATGCAAAGTTTGAAGTCGATACTCCTTCGGGAAGTACCTAAATTTTTTATCCGTTATCTCCGTAAGAAATGCATTGAGAAGTGCCAATGGCCCTCTGGCATCGAACTTAGAACCATCAGCGAAATTGTAAAATTTGATTATGAAATATATTCATGATATCCATCCACGTGCCAACTTTCATGATTCCATGATATCGGGAAAGGATCCAAAAAAAATCTTAAAAATCGCCACAATGCATTTTAAACGGCCGATTTTTGCCTCGACCTGGCATCGAACCCAGGATATTTTCCGTAAAACTCATTTATGTTTTCGATAGATCATGACCATATATATAGGCTCCATTAGTTATGATTCTCTACCTATCCGGAAAGTATTTTTTAAAAATTCCCGAAAATCAAGGCAATGCATTTAAACGGGAAAAATCGGGCCTTTGGGGCCCTCTGGAATCGAACCAATGACACTGAGGTTCAAAATCGCATTTTTTCTGGAGGTTACACGTTATGGCCAATATGTCGTAAAAATTTCAGGTCAATGACGATTGTGGTTTAGCCTGTGAATTTGTATCCTCGCTATATATATATATGGATACATGAATGAATCCGGAGAAGCATCTATATATCTATTACGAGTAAAATGTAGCTTGCATACTGCAAGCAGATCGGCAATACTAATTTCATATCGGCAACATATCGGGACGGTCCTCAAAAGAAAAAAAAAAAGGATTTAATTTTTTCTTAAAATTCGCTGAAATTTAATCGTCTGGCATCGAACCCGGGTCTTACTGGTAAACCTACTATGAAACACAATAGAGGATCACCATCTCTAACTATGTGTGAAAATTCAAGCAGAATTATCGGCTATAACTGCCTCAAAAAACGTTCTAATTTTCACGAATTTTCACGCCTCTCGAGACTCGAACCAAGGACGATCGATGAAATCTAAAACATGTTTCTGAAAGTTATTTATGATCTCTATCCATTTGCCGAATTTCAAGTTTCTATTTCATTGAGAAAGGTTTCAAAATAATTCCTAAAAATCGGATCAACTTCTGATTTCAGAGACACCTGGTGTCGAACCCAGGACGTATTGTAAGCTGTGAATGCACAGTTTGATTTGTAAAAACTTTCTCTTATATCATGCAAAGTTTGAAGTCGATAGCCTGCCGGAAAGTACCTAAATTTTGTTTCCGTTATCTCCGTAAGAAATGCATTGAGAAGTGCAAATGGCCCTCTGGCATCGAACCAAGGACAATCAGCGAACATGTAAAATTTGATTATGAAATATATTCATGATATCTATCCACGTGCCGAGTTTCAAATATCCATGTTATCGGGAAAGGATCCAAAAAAATTCTTCAAAATCGCCGCAATGCATTTTAAACGGCCGATTTTTGCCCCGACCTAGCATCGAACCATGGACTATATTCTAAAATGTCTTTCTGATTTTCGTTGGATACGCACGGCTTCTAGCGATCCCTGGAGTTTCAACTCTTTCTCTCTCCGGGAAGTGCCTCAAAAAAATTTTCGAAAATCCCCGCCATGTATTCTTACGGAAAAAATCGCGACTTTGGGGCCCTCTGGAATCGAACCCATGACCCTGAGGATCAATATCGCAATTTTTCTGGCGGTTACACGTTATGGCCAATACGTCGTAAAAATTTCAAGTCAAGGACTCTTGTGGTTTAGGCTGTGAATTAGTATCCTAACTATCTATCTATCTATCTATCTATCTATCTATCTATATAGGTATATCCATGAATGAATCCGGAGAAGCATCTATCTATTATATATAGATGCTTCTCCGGATTCATTCATATAGATAGATAGATAGATAGATAGATAGGATACTAATTCACAGCCTAAACCACAAGCGTCATTGACTTGAAATTTTTACAACGTATTGGCCATAACGTGTAACCGGCAGAAAAATTGCGATTTTGATCCTCAGTGTCATAGGTTCGATTCCAGAGGGCCCCAAAGTCGCGATTTTCTCCATAAGAATACATGGCGGGGATTTTCGAAAATTTTTTTGAGGCACTTCCCGGAAAAGTAGAGAGTTGAAATTCAAGGGATCGCTAGAAACCGTGCAAATCCAACGTAAATCAGAAAGACATCGCCGAATATGGTCCATGGTTCGATGCTAGGTCGGGGCAAAAATTGGCAGTTTAAAATGCATTGCGGCGATTTTGAAAAATTTTTTTGGGTTCTTTCCCGATAACATGGATACTTGAAACTCGGCACGTCGATAGATATCATAAATATATTTCATAACCAAATTTTTCATGTTCGCTGATGGTCCTTGGTTCGATCCCAGAGGACCTTTTGCACTTCTCAATGCATTTCTTACGGAGATAACGGAAACAAAATTAAGGTACTTCCCGGCATGCTATCGACTTCAAACTTTGCAAGATACAAGAAAAAGTATTTACAAATCAAACTTTGCATGCACAGCTTACAATATGTCCTGGGTTCGACACCAGGTGTCTCTGCAATCAGAAGTTGATCCGATTTTTAGGAATTATTTGGAAACCTTTCCCAATAATATAGAAATTTGAAATTCTGCATATAGATAGAAATCATAAATAACTTTCAGAAATATCTTTTAGATTTCCAAGATCGTCCTTGGTTCGAATCCAGAGAGCCATTTACATTCGTGATAATTAGAACGTCTTTTGAGGCAGTTGTAGCCAATATTTCTGCTTGAATTTTCACACATGGTTAGAGATGATGATCTTCTATTGTGCTGCATAGTTAGTTCACCAGTAAGACCCGGGTTCGATGCCAGACGATGAAATTTAAGCGAATTTTAAGAAAAATTTCAATCCTTTTTTTTTTCTTTTGAGGAGCGTTCCGATATGATTCCGATATGAAATTAGTATTGCCGATCTGCTTGCAGTATGCAAGCTACATTTTACTCGTATATAATAGATATATAGATGCTTCTCCGGATTCATTCATGTATATACCTATATAGATAGATAGATAGATAGGATACTAATTCACAGCCTAAACCACAAGCGTGATTTACTTGAAATTTTTACGACGTATTGGCCATAACGTGTAACCACCAGAAAAAATGTGATTTTGAACCTCAGTGTCATAGGTTCGATTCCAGAGGGCCCCAAAGTCCCGATTTTTCCCGTTTAAATGCATTGCTTTGATTTATGGGATTTTTTAAAAAATACTTCCGGGATAGGTAGAGAATCGAAACTCTAGGAGCCAATATATATGGACATGATCTGTCGAAAACATAAATGAGTTTTTCAAAAAATATCCTGGGTTCGATGCTAGGTTAAGGCAAAAATCGGCCGTTTAAAATGCATTGTGGCGATTTTTAAGATTTTTTTTGGACCCTTTCCCGATGGCATGGAAACTTGAAATTCGGCATGGAGTTGGAGATCATAAATATATTTCATAATCAAATTTTACATTTTCGCTGATGGTCCTTGGTTCGATCCCAGAGGGACATTTAAATTCCTCAATGCATTTCTTACGGAGATAACGGAAACAAATTTTAGGTACTTCCTGGCACGATATCGACTTCAAACTTTGCATATAGATAGATCAAATCCATAAAAAACAAACAGTGCATTTACAGTTATTAATGGGTCCTGGATTCGACACCAGGTGTCTCTGCAATCAAAAGTTGATCCGATTTTTAGGAATTATTTTCAAACCTTTGCCAATAATATAGAAACTGCAAATTCGGCATGTAGATAAAGATCATAAATAACTTTCAGGAACAATTTTTAGATTTCCAAGCACGTCCTTGGTTCGAATCCAGAGAGCCATTTAAATTCGTGAAAATTAGAACGTCTTTTGAGGCAGTTGTAGCCCATATTTCTGCTTGAATGTTCACACATAGTTAAAGATGGTGATGTTATATTGTGCTGCATAGTAAGTTCACAGTAAAGACCCGGGTTCGATGCCAGACGATGGAATTTCAGCGAATTTAAAGAAAAATTTCAATCCATTTTTTTCTTTTGATGGCCGTCCCGATATGATGCCGACATGAAAATAGTGTTGTCGATCTGCTTGCAGTATGCAAGCTACATTTTACTCGTAATAGATAATAGATATATAGATGCTTCTCCGGATTCACTCATGATATACCCAGATACCCAGATACCCAGATACCCAGATAGGATACTAATTCACAGGCTAAACTACTGGCGTCATTGACTCGAAATTTTTACCACGTATTGGCCATAACGTGTAACCGCCAGAAAAAATGTGATTTTGAACCTCGGTGCCATGGGTTCGATTCCAGAAGGCCCCAAAGTCGCGATTTTCCCCATAAGAATACATGGCGGGGATTTTCCAAAATTTTTTTGAGGCCCTTTCCGGAAATGGAGAGAATTAAAATTCGAGGGACCGCTAGAAGCCGTGCATATCCAACGAAAATCAAAAAGACATCTTCGAATTTTGTCCATGGTTCGATGCTAGGTCGGTGCAAAAATCGGCCGTTTAAAATGCATTGCGGCGATTTTTAAGATTTTTTTTGGATCCTTTCCCGATAACATGGATACTTGAAACTCGGCACGTCGATAGATATCATGAATATATATAATAATCAAATTTTATATGTTCGCTGATGGTCCTTGGTTCGATCCCAGAGGGACATTTGCACTTCTCAATGCATTTCTTACGGAGATAACGGAAACAAAATTAAGGTACTTCCCGGCATGCTATCGACATCAAACTTTGCATGATAGAAAAGCCAGTCTTTACAAATCAAACTTTGCATTCACAGCTTACAGTATTTCCTGGCTTCGACACCAGGTGTCTCTGAATTCAGAAATTGATCCGATTTTTAGGAATTATTTTCAAACCTTTCCCAACAATATAGAAACTTGAAATTTGGCATATAGATAGAGATCATAAATAACTTTCAGAAACATGTTTTAGATTTCCAAGATCGTCCTTGGTTCGAGTCCCGAGAGCCATTTACAATGGTGAAAATTAGAACGGCTTTTGAGGCAGTTGTAGCCAATATTTCTGTTCGAATTTTCACACATAGTTAGAATCGGTGATCTTCTATTGTGCTGCTTAGAAAGTTCACCAGAGAGACCCGGGTTCATTGCCAAACGATGAAATTTCAGCGAATTTGAAGAAATATTTCAATCCTTTTTTTTTCTATTAAGGACCGACCCGATATGATGCCGATATAAAATTAGTGTTGTCGATCTGCTTGCAGTATGCAAGCTACATTTTACTCGTATATATATATAGATGCTTCTCCGGATTCATTCATGATATACCCAGATACCCAGATACCCAGATACCCAGATAGGATACTAATTCACAGGCTAAACTACTGGCGTCATTGACTCGAAATTTTTACCACGTATTGGCCATAACGTGAAACCCCCAGGAAAAAAGCGACTTTGATCCTCAGTGTCATCGGTTCGATTCCAGAGGGCCCCAAAGTCCCGATTTTTCCCGTTTAAATGCATTGCTTTGATTTTCGGGATTTAAAAAAAAATACTTTCCGGATAGGTAGAGAATCGAAACTCAAGGAGCCTATATATATGGTCATCATATATCGAAAACATAAATGAGTTTTACGGAAAATATCCTGGGTTCGATGCTAGGATGGGGCAAAAATCGGCCGTTTAAAATGCATTGTGGCGATTTTTAAGATTTTTTTTGGACCCCTTTCCGATGGCATGGAAACTTGAAATTTGGCATGGGGTTAGAAATCATAAATATATTTCATAATCAAATTTTTTGTATTCGTTTATGGTCCTTGGTTCGATCCCAGAGGGCCATTTGCACTCCACAATGCATTTCTTATGGGGATAACGGAGACAAGTTTTAGGTACTTTCCGGCATGCTATCGACTTAAAACTTAGCATGATAGAAGAACCAGTCTTAACAAATCAAACTATGCATTCATAGCTATCAATGTGTCCTGGGTTCGACACCAGGTGTCTCTGCAATCAGAATTTGATCCGATATTTAGGAATTATTTTGAAACCTTTCCTAATAATATAGAAACTTGAAATTTGGCATATAGATTGAGATCAATAATAAAATTCAGAAACATTTTTTAAATGTGCAAGATCGTCCTTGGTTCGAGTCCCGAGAGCCATTTACATTCGTGAACATTAGAGCGTCTTTTGAGGCAGTTGTAGCCAATATTTCTGCTTGAATTTTCACACATAGTTAGAGATGGTGATCTTCTATTGTGTTTCATAGTAGGTTTTCCAGTTAGACCCGGGTTCGATTCCAGACGATGAAATTTCAGCGAATTTAAAGAAAAAATTAAATCCTTTTTTTTTCTTAAGAGGACCGTCCCGATGTGATGCCGATATGTAATTAGTATTGCTGATCTGCTTGCAGTATGCAAGCTACATTTTACTCGTATATATATATAGATGCTTCTCCGGATTCATTCATGATATACCCAGATACCCAGATACCCAGATAGGATACTAATTCACAGGCTAAACTACTGGCGTCATTGACTCGAAATTTTTACCACGTATTGGCCATAACGTGAAACCCCCAGGAAAAAAGCGACTTTGATCCTCAGTGTCATAGGTTCGATTCCAGAGTGCCCCAAAGTCCCGATTTTTCCCGTTTGAATGCATTGCCGTGATTTTCGGGAATTTTTAAAAAATACTTTCCGGATAGGTAGAGAAATAAACCCCAAGGAGCGTATATTTATGGTCTTGGACTTTCGAAAACATCAATGACTTTCTCAAAAAATATCCTGGGTTCGATGCTAGGACGATGCAAAGATCTGCCCTTTAAAATACATGGGAGCTGTTTTTCATTATTTTTTTTGATGGACTTCTCGAAACAATAGGAGGTTCGTGCTCAGCCGGAAAGTATAAGGTAAGAATTGGTTTAAGAAAAAAAATTTTATAAGACCGCACTATTCCTGGGTTCGATGCCAGAGCACATTAACATTACTCTCATAAGGAATATAAGGGAAAAGTAAGACTTCGATTGAGGCAGTTGCAGCCAATATTTCTGCTTGAATTTTCGCACAAAGTTAAAGATTAATATCTTCTATTATGTTGCAAAGGAAGTTTTACCAGAAAGACCCGAGTTCGATGCCGGGCGGTAAATATGTCTCCCGTTTAAAATACATATGGTTAGTATTTCATTATTTTTTTGATGCACTTATTGAAATGATAGTAAGTTCGTGCTTGGCTGGAAAATGTATGGTTAAAACTGGTTTAAGAAAACAGTTTTCAGAAGACCGAACTATTTCTGGGTTCGATGCCAGAGAACATTAACATTTCTCTCATAAGAAATATAAAGGAAAAGTAGGACGTCGTTTGAGGCAGTTTCAGCCAATATTTCTGCTTGAATTTTCACAGATAGTTAGAGATGGTGATCTTCTATTGTGCTGCATAGAAAGTATCACTAGGAAGACCCAGGTTCGATGCCGGACGAATAAATTGCAGCGAATAATCAGAATATTTTCAATCCATTTTTTTTTCTTTTGACGGCCTTCCCGATATTATGCCGACATGAAATTAGTGTTGTCGATCTGCTTGCAGTATGCAAGCTACATTTTACTCGTATAATAGATAGATGCTTCTCCGGATTCATTCATATATATACCTATATAGATAGATAGATAGATAGGATACAAATTCACAGCCTAAACTACAAGCGTCATTGATCTGAAATTTTTATGACATATTGGCCATAACGTGAAACCCCCAGGAAAAAAGAGACTTTGATCCTCAGTGTCATAGGTTCGATTCCAGAGGGCCCCAAAGTCCCGATTTTTCCCGTTTGAATGCATTGCCGTGATTTTCGGGAATTAAAAAAAAAATACTTTCCGGATAGGTAGAGAAGTAAAACTCAAGGTGCCTATATTTATGGTCTTGGACTTTCGAAAACATCAATGACTTTTACAAAAGTTATCCTGGGTTCGATGCTAGGACGATGCAAAGATCTGCCCTTTAAAATACATGAGAGCCGTTTTTCATTATTTTTTTAGATGCACTTATCGAAATGAAAGGATGTTCGTGCTTGGCTGGAAGATGTATGGTACGAATAAGTTTTAGAAAAAAATTTTCATAAGACCTTACTGTTCCTGGGTTCGAAGCCAGAGCACAATAACGTTTCTCTCATAAGGAATATAAAGGAAAAGTAGGACGTCATTTGAGGCAGTAGTAACCAATATATCTGCTTGAATTTGCATACGCGGTTAGAGATGGTGTTTTTCTGTTGTGCTGCATAGAAAGTATTGCCTGAAAGACCCGGGTTCGATGCCGGGCGGTAAAAATATCCCCCATATATAATACTATGGGGTATCTTTTCATAATTTTTTTATGCATTTATCGATATGTAAGGGAGCTCTTGCTTAGATGGAAGATGTATATTAACACTTTGTTTAAGAAAAAAAATAGATAAGACCATGCTGTTCCTGGGTTCGATGCCAGAGCACATTATAATTTCTCAAATAAGGAGTGTATGTGAATAGTAGGACGTCGTTTGAGGTAGTTGCACCTAATAGTTTTACTTGAATTTTCACACATAGTTTGATATGGTAATCTTCTATTTTGCTGCATAGTAAGTACACCAGGAAGACCGGGGTTCGCTGCCAGGCGATTAAATTGCAGCGAATTCTACGAATATTTTGAATTTTTTTTTTCTTTTGATGTCCGTCCCGATATGATGCCGATATGAAATTAGTGTTGTCGATCTGCTTGCAGTATGCAAGCAACATTTTACTCGTATAATAGATAGATAGGTATATAGATAGGATACTAATTCACAGCCTAAACAACAAGCGTCATCGGCTTGAAATTTTTACGACGTATTGGCCATATCGTGTAACTACCAGAAAAATTGTGATTTTGAACCTCAGTGTCATGGGTTCGATTCCAGAGGGCCCCAAAGTCCCGATTTTTCCCATTTAAATGCATTGCGTTGATTTTCGGGAATTTTTAAAAAATACTTGCCTGATAGGTAGGGACTTAAAACTCAAGGAGCCGATATATATGGTCATGATCTATCGAAAACATAAATAAGTTTTACGGAAAATATCCTGGGTTCGATGCTAGGTCAAGGCAAAAATCGGCCGTTTAAAATACATTGTGGCGTATTTAAGATTTTTTTTGGACCCCTTCCCGATAACATGGAAACTTGAAATTCGGCATGAAGTTGGAGATCATAAATATATTTCATAATCAAATTTTACATATTCGCTGATGGTCCTTGGTTTGATCCCAGAGAGCCATTTACATTCCTCAATGCATTTCTTATGGAGATAACGGAAAAAGGTTTTAGGTACTTCCCGGCATGATATCGTCTTCAAACTTTGCGTAATATAAGATGAAGTACTTATAAGTCATAATGTGCATTCCCAGCTAACAATATTTCCTGGGTTCGACACCAGGCGTCTCTACAATCACTAAATTATCCGATTTTTAGGAATTTTTTGAACCCCTTCCCAATAATATTAAAACAGGAAATTAGGTATATAGATAGAGAACATAGATGCATTTCAAAAACATATTTTAGATTTCCTAGATCGTTCTTGGTTCGAAGCCAGAGAGCCATTTACATTATTGAAAAGTAGGACGTCGTTTGTGGCAGTTGGAGCCAATATTTCTGCTTGAATTTTCACAGATAGTAAGAGATGGTGATTTTCTGTTGTGCCGCATATTACGTTCACCATGAAGGCCTAGGTTCGATGCCAGACGATTAAATTGCAGCGAATTTTAAGAACTTTTTCAATCCCTTTTTATTTTTTATTGAGGGCCGTCCCGACATGATGCCGACAAGAAATTAGTGTTGTCGATCTGCTTGCAGTATGCAAGCAACATTTTACTCGTATATATATATATATGGATACATGAATGAATCCGGAGAAGCATCTATATATAATAGATATCCAAAGGTTGTTAATAGTGTCTCTCTATATTCGGCAACATGCTTTTTGCTTCTTGCAAGTGAAGAAATTAAGATCCTTAAGAACTGTGAAAGAAAGGCTATTCTCACATGGAGAAGTGGAAGGAATTCAGAAAAAACATATTTCATGAACAAGATTGAACTAATATGTAGAAATAATCATCACATCTTCCTACCCAATAACGAGCCTGTATCTATTATATATAGACGCTTCTCCGGATATCTATTATATATAGACGCTTCTCCGGATATACTTATATATATACGAGTAAAATGTTGCTTGCATACTGCAAGCAGATCGACAACACTATTTTCATGTGGGCATCATATCGGGACGGCCATTTAAAGAAGAAAATGGATTGAAATTTTTCTTAAAATTCGCTTAAATTCCATCGTCTGGCATCGAACCCTGGTCTTTACTGTAAACTTACTATGCAGCAAAATAGATCATCACCATCTCTAACTATTTGTGAAAATTCAAGCAGAAATATGGGCTACAACTGCCTCAAAAGACGTTCTAATATTCACGAATTTAAATGGCTCTCTGGATTCGAACCAAGGACGATCTTGGAAATTTAAAAAATGTTTCTAAATGTTATTTATGATCTCTATCTATACGCCGAATTTGAAGTTTCTATATTATTGGCAAAGGTTTCAAAATAATTCCTAAAAATCGGATCAACTTCTGATTGCAGAGACACCTGGTGTCGAACCCAGGACACATTGATAGCTGTGAATGCACTGTTTGATTTGTATGGATTTGATCTTTCTATATGCAAAGTTTGAAGTCGATATCGTGCCGGGAAGTACCTAAAATCTGTTTCCGTTATCTCCGTATGAAATGCATTGAGGAATTTAAATGTCCCTCTGGGATTGAACCAAGGACCATCAGCGAATATATAAAATTCGATTATGATATAATTTTATGGTTTCTAACCTCATACCGAATTTCAAGTTTCTATGCCATCGGAAAAGGGTAAAAAAAAAAATCTTAAAAATCGCCACAATGCATTTTAAACGACCGATTTTTGCCCCGACCTAGCATCGAACCAAGGATAATATTCGTAGATGTCATTATGGTTTTCTTTAGATATGCACGGCATCTAGCGGTCCCTTGAATTTCAAATCTCTCCTTTTCAGGGAAGTGACTCAAAAAAATTTTCGAAAATCCCCGCCATGTATTCTTATGGACAAAATCGCGACTTTGGGGCTTTCTGGAATCGAACCCATGACACCGAGGTTCAATGTCGGATTTTTTCTGGAGGTTACACGTCATGGCCATAACGTGGTAAAAATTTCAAGTCGGTGGCACTTGTGGAACATGGTTAGACTTTTGATCCCCAGTGTATATATATATATAAGTATATCCGGAGAAGCGTCTATATATATATACGAGTAAAATGTTGCTTGCATACTGCAAGCAGATCGACAATACTATTTTCATGTCGGCATCATATCGGGACGGCCATCAAAAGAAAAAAGTGGATTGAAATTTTTCTTAAAATTCGCTGAAATTCCATCGTCTGACATTGAACCCCGGTCTTACTGGTGAACCTACTATGAAACACAATAGAACATCACCATCTCTAACTATGTGTGAAAATTCAAGCAGAAATATGGGCTACAACTGCCTCAAAAGACGTTCTAATTTTCACGAATTTAAATGGCTCTCTGGATTCGAACCAAGGACGATCTTGGAAATCTAAAACATATTTCTGAAAGTTATTTATGATCTCTATCTATATGCCAAATTTGAAGTTTCTATATTATTGGGAAAGGGTTCAAAATAGTTCCTAAAAATTGAATCAATTACTGATTGTAGAGACGCCTGGTGTCGAACCCAGGACCTACTGGCAGCTGTAAAAACACATTATGACTTGATTTGACCTTATCTTATTAAATGCAAAGTTTGAAGTCAACATCTTGCCAGGAAGTACCTAAAATTTGCTTCCGTTATCTCCATAAGAAATGCATTGTAGGATGTAAATGGCCCTCTGGGATCAAACCAAGGACCATCAGCGAGTTCTAAAATTTTATTATAAAATATATTTATGATATATATCCACGTGCCAAGTTTCAAGTTTCCAAGTCATCTGTAAGTAATTAAAAAAAATCTTAAAAATCGCAATGTAAATTAAACGGGAGAATATTTGCCCTGGCCTAGCATCGAACCAAGGATAATATTTGTAGATGTCTTTAAGGTTTCCTTGAGATATACATGGCATCTAACGATCTCTTGAATTTCAACTCTCAACTCTTCCGGGAAGTGCATAAAAAAAATTTTCGAAAATCCCCGCCATGTAATCTTATGGGGAAAATCGCGACTTTGGGGCCTTCTGGAATTGAACCCATGACACCTAGGTTCAAAGTCAGCTTTTTCCTGGAGGTTACACGTCATGGCCATAACGTCGTAAAAATTTCAAGTCGGTGGCACTTGTGGAACATGGTTAGAATTTTGATCCCCTATGAATGTATATATATATAGGTATATCCGGAGAAGCGTCTATATATAATAGATATACGAGTAAAATGTTGCTTGCATACTGCAAGCAGATCGACAACACTATTTTCATGTCGGCATCATATCGGGACGGCCATCAAAAGAAAAAAATGGATTGAAATTTTTGTTGTAATTCGGTGAAATTTCATCGTCTGGCATCGAACCCGGGTCTTTACTGTGAACTTACTATGCAGCACAATAGAACATCACCATCTCTAACTATGTGTGAAAATTCAAGCAGAAATATGTGCTACAACTGCCTCAAAAGACGTTCTAATTTTCACGAATTTAAATGGCTCTCTGGATTCGAACCAAGGACGATCTTGGAATTTTTAAATATGTTTCTGAAAGTTATTTTTGATCTCTATCTATACGCCGAATTTGAAGTTCCTATATTATTGGCAAATGTTTCAAAATAATTTCTAAAAATCGGATAAACTCCTGATTGCGGAGACACCTGGTGTCGAACCCAGGACACATTGATAGCTGTGAACGCATAGTTTGATTTGTATGGACTTGATCTTTCTATATGCAAAGTTTGAAGGCGATATCGTGCCGGGAAGTACCTAAAATTTGTTTCCCTTATCTCCGTAAGAAATGCATTGAGGAATTTAAAAGTCCCTCTGGGATCGAACCAAGGACCATCAGCGAATATGTAAAATTTGATTATGATATATTTTTATATAATCTAACCTCATACCGAATTTCAAGTTTCTATGCCATCGGAAAAGGGTCCAAAAAAAATCTTAAAAAACGACACAATGCATTTTAAACGGCCGATTTTTGCCCCGACCTAGCATCGAACTAAGGATAATATTCGTAGATGTCTTTATAGTTTACTTTAGATATGCACGGCATCTAGCGATCCCTCGAATTTCAACTCTCTACTCTTCCGGGGAAAGGCATCAAAAAAATTTTCGAAAATCCCCGCCATGTATCCTTATGGAGAAAATCGGGACTTTGGGGCCTTCTGGAATCGAACCCATGACACCGAGGTTCAATGTCGGCTTTTTCCTGGAGGTTACACGTTATGGCCATAACGTCGTAAAAATTTCAAGTCGGTGGCACTTGTGGAACATGGTAAAACTTTTGATCCCCTATATATATATATATATATAACTTATATATAGGTATATCCGGAGAAGCGTCTATATATAATAGATATATACACTGGGGATCAAAAGTCTAAGCATGTTCCACAAGTGCCACCGACTTGAAATTTTTAGGACATATTGGCCATAACGTGTAACCTCCAGGAAAAAGCCGACTTTGAACCTCGGTGTCATGGGTTCGATTCCAGAAGGCCCTAAAGTCGCGATTTTCCCCATAAGATTACATGGCGGGGATTTTCGTAAATTTTTTTGAGGCACTTCCCGGTAAAGGAGAGATTTGAAATTCAAGAGATCGCTAGATGCCGTGAATATCTAAAGGAAACCATGAAGACATCTATGAATATCATCCTTGGTTCGATGCTAGGTCGGGGCAAAAATCGGCCGTTTAAAATGCATTGTGGCGATTTTTAAGATTTTTTTTGGACCCTTTCCCTATGGCATAGAAACTTGAAATTCGGTATGAGGCTATATACCATAAAAGTATCTTATATTCGAATTTTACATATTCGCTGATGGTCCTTGGTTCGATCCCAGAGGGACATTTAAATTCCTCAATGCATTTCTTACGGAGATAACGGAAACAAATTTTAGGTACTTCCAGGCACGATATCGATTTCAAACTTTGCTTATAGAAAGATCAAGTCCATACAAATCAAACAGTGCATTCACAGCTATCAATGTGTCCTGGATTCGACACCAGGTGTCTCTGCAATCAGAAGTTGATCCGATTTTTAGGAATTATTTTGAAACCTTTGCCAATAATATAGAAACCTCAAATTCGGCATATAGATAGAGATCATAAATAACTTTCAGAAACATTTTTTAGATTTCCATGATCGTCCTTGGTTCGAATCCAGAGAGCCATTTAAATCGCGAAAATTATAACGTCTTTTGAGGCAGTTGTAGCCCATATTTCTGCTTGAATTTTCATACATAGTTAGAGATGGTGATCTTCTATTCTCATGCTTTATGAGTATCACCAGAAAGACCCGGGTTCGATGCCAGACGATGGAATTTCAGGGAATTTTGAGAAAAATTTCAATCAATTTTTTTCTTTTGATGGCCGTCTCGATATGATGCCGACATGAAAATAGTGTTGTCGATCTGCTTGCAGTATGCAAGCAACATTTTACTCGTATATATATAACTTATATATAGGTATATCCGGAGAAGCGTCTATATATAATAGATAATATATATATACGAGTAAAATGTTGCTTGCATACTGCAAGCAGATCGGCAACACTAATTTCATATCGGCATTAAATCGGGACGGTCCTCAAAAGAAAAAAAATGATTGAAAATATTCTTAAAATTGGCTGAAATTTAATCGTTTGGCATCGAACCCGGGTCTTTACTGTGAACTTTTTATGCAGCACAATAGAAGATCAACATCTCTAACTATGTGCGAAAATTCAAGCAGAAATATTGGATACAACTGCCTCAAAAGACGTTCTAATTTTCACGATTGTAAATGCCTCTCTGGATTCGAACCAAGGACGATCTTGGATATCTAAAACATGATTTTGAAATGTATCTATAATTTCTATCTACATGCCGAATTTCAAGTTTCTATATTGTTGGGAAAGTGTTCAAAATAATTATTGAATATCGGATCAGTTACTGATTATAGAGACGCCTGGTGTCGAACCCAGGACACACTGGTAGCTGTGAATGCACAGTTAGATTTTTATGAACTTGATCTTATTTTATGCAAAGTTTGAAGTCAATATCATGCCGAGAAGTACCTAAAATTTGTTTCCGTTATCCCCATAAGAAATGCATTGTGGAGTGCAAATGGCCCTCTGGGATCGAACCAAGGACCATAAGCGAATAAAAAAAATTTGATTATGATATATATTTATGATTTCTAACCCCATGCCAAATTTCAAGTTTCCATGCATTCGGAAAGGGGTCCAAAAAAAAATCTTAAAAATCGCCACAATGCGTTTTAAACGGCCGATTTTTGCCCCGACCTAGCATCGAACCCAGGATATTTTCCGTAAAACTCATTTATGTTTTCGATAGATCATGTTCATATATATAGGCTCCTTGAGTTTTAATTCTCTACGTATCCGGAAAGTATTTTTTTTTAATTCCCGAAAATCAAAGCAATGCATTTAAACGGGAAAAATCGAGACTTTGGAGCCCTCTGTAATCGAACCCATGACACTGAGGTTCAAAATCGCAATTTTTCTGGAGGTTATACGTTATGGCCAATATGTCGTAAAAATTTCAAGCCATTGACGCTAGTGGTTTAGCCTGTGACTTTGTATCCTCTCTCTATATATATATATATATATATATATATATATATATATACGAGTAAAATGTAGCTTGCATACTGCAAGCAGATCGACAACACTAATTTCATAACGGCAATATATCGGGACGGTCCCGGAAAGGAAAAAAAGGATTAAAAATATTCTTAAAATTCGCTTCAATTTAATCGTCTGGCATCGAACCCGGGTCTTTTTGGTGAAATTTCTATGCAGCACATCAGAAGATCATCTTCTCTAAATACGTGTGAAAATTCAAGCAGAAATATTGGCTGCAACTGCCTCAAACGAAGACCTACTTTTCACGAATGTTAATAGCTCTCTGGATTCGAACCAAGAACGATCTAGGAAATATATAATGTGTTTTCGAAATGTATCTATAAGTTCTATATATATGCCGAATTTCAAGTTTTAATATTATTGGGAAGGGGTTCAAAATAATTCTTAAAAATCGGATCAGTGACTGATTGTAGAGACGCCTAGTGTCGAACCCTGGACTTATTGGAAGCTGTTAATGCACAAAATGACTTGCTAGGACTTGATCTATTTTCATACAAAGTTTGAAGTCGATATCATACCGGGAAGTACCTAAAATGTGTTTCCGTTATCCCCATAAGAAATGCATTGTGGAGTGCAAATGGCCCTCTGGGATCGAACCAAGGACCATCAGCGAATATGTAAAAATTGATTATGAAATATATTTATGAATGCTAACCCCATGCCAAATTTCAAGTTTCCATGCATTCGGAAAGGTGTCCAAAAAAAATCTTAAATATCGCCACAATGCATTTTAAACGGCCGATTTTTGCCCCGACCTAGCATCGAACCCAGGATATTTTCCGTAAAACTCATTTATGTTTTCGATAGATCATGTTCATATACATAGGCTCCTTGAGTTTTGATTCTCTACCTATCCGGGAAGTATTTTTTTTTTATTCCCGAAAATCAAAGCAATACATTTAAACGGGAAAAATCGGGACTTTGGGGCCCTCTGGAATCGAACCTATGACACTGAGGATCAAAATCGCAATTTTTCTGGAGGTTATACGTTATGGCCAATATGTCGTAAAAATTTCAAGCCATTGACGCTAGTGGTTTAGCCTGTGAATTTGTATCCTCTCTATATATATATATGATATATGAATGAATCCGGAGAAGCATCTATATATAATAGATATGATATATGAATGAATCCGGAGAAGCATCTATATATAATAGATATATACACTGGGGATCAAAAGTCTAACCATGTTCCACAAGTGCCACCGACTTGAAATTTTTACGACGTTATGGCCATGACGTGTAACCTCCAGGAAAAAGCCGACTTTGAACCTCGGTGCCATGGGTTCGATTCCAGAAGGCCCCAAAGTCGCGATTTTCCCCATAAGATTACATGGCGGGGATTTTCGAAAATTTTTTTGAGGCACTTCCCGGAAAAGCAGAGAGTTGAAACTCGAGGGACCGCTAAATGCCGTGCATAGCCAACGAAAATCGGAAAGACATCTTCGAATATTGTCCTTGGTTCGATGCTAGGCCAGGGCAAATATTGTCCCGTTTAATTTACATTGCGATTTTTAAGATTTTTTTAAATTACTTACAGATGACTTGGAAACTTGAAACTAGGCACGTGGATATATATCATAAATATATTTCATAATAAAAATTTAGAACTCGCTGATGGTCCTTGGTTCGATCCCAGAGGGCCATTTACATCTTACAATGCATTTCTTATGGAGAATACAGAAGCAAATTTTAGGTACTTCCTGGCAAGTTGTTGACTTCAAACTTTGCATTTAATAAGATCAGGTCAAACCAAGTCATAATGTGTTTTCACAGCTGCCAGTAGGTCCTGGGTTCGACACCAGGCGTCTCTAAAATCAGTAATTGATTCAATTTTTAGGAACTATTTTGAACCCTTTCCCAATAATATAGAAACTTCAAATTCGGCATATAGATAGAGATCATAAATAACTTTCAGAAACATCTTTCAGATTTCCAAGATCGTCCTTGGTTCGAATCAAGAGAGCCATTTTAATTCGTGAAAATTAGAACGTCTTTTGAGGCAGTTGTAGCCCATATTTCTGCTTGAATTTTCACACATAGTTAGAGAAAGTGATGTTCTATTGTGTTTCATAGTAGGTTCACCAGTAAGACCCGGGTTCAATGCCAGACGATGTAATTTCAGCGAATTTTAAGAAAAATTTCAATCCACTTTTTTCTTTTGATGGCCGTCCCGATATGATGCCGACATGAAAATAGTGTTTTCGATCTGCTTGCAGTATGCAAGCAACATTTTACTCGTACCTATATATATATACACTCATTCATAGGGGATCAAAAGTTTTACCATGTTCCACAAGTGCCATCGACATGAAATTTTTACGACGTGATAGCCATGACGGATAACCTCCAGAAAAAATCCGACTTTGAACCTCGGTGTCATGGGTTCGATTCCAGAACGCCCCAAAGTCGCGATTTTCTCCATAAGGATACATGGCGGGGATTTTCGAAAATTTTTTTGATGCACTTCCCGGGAAAGTAGAGAGTTGAAATTCGAGGGATCGCTAGATGCCAAAGATATCTAAAGAAAACCATAAATTCATCTAAGAATATTATCCTTGGTTCGATGCTAGGTCGGGGCAAAAATCGGCCGTTTAAAATGCATTACGGCGATTTTGAAGATTTTTTTTGGATCCTTTCCCGATAACATGGATACTTGAAACTCAGCACGTGGATAGATATCAGGAATATATTTCATAATCAAATTTAACATGTTCGTTGATGGTCCTTGGTTCGATCCCAGAGGGCCATTTTCACTTCTCAATGCATTTCTTACGGAGATAACGGAAACAAAATTAAGGTACTTCCCGGCATGCTATCGACTTCAAACTTTGCATGATAGAGGAGCCTGTCCTTACAAATCAAACTTTGCATTCACAGCATACAATATTTCCTGGGTTCGACACCAGGTGTCTCTGCAATCAGAAGTTGATTCGATTTTTAGGAATTATATTCAAACCTTTCCCAATAATATAGAAACTTGAAATTCGGCATATAAATAGAGATCATGAATAACTTTCAGAAACATCTTTTAGATTTCCGTGATCTTCCTTGGTTCGAATCAAGAGAGCCATTTACATTCGTGAAAATTAGAACGTCTTTTGAGGCAGTTGCAGCCAATATTTCTGCTTGAATTTTCACACATCGTTAGAAAATGGTGATCTTCTATTGTGCTGCATAGTAAGTATCACTGGAAAGACCCGGGTTCGATGCCAGACGATCATATGTCTCCGAATTTTAAGAAAAATTTCAATCTTTTTTTTTTCTTTTAAGGACCGTCCCGATATAATGCCGATATGAAATAAGTGTTGTCGATCTGCTTGCAGTATGCAAGCAACATTTTACTCGTACTATCTATGGTAATATGCTTATTCAGCTGACATGATAACTAATTGAATACATTTATCATTGCACTACATTCAAGAGCTAATGTGATGCCTAAATAAAAAATGCTAAATAAAAATATGTACTAGATTTAATAGTATATGCTAGTTATAAAATAGAAAGTTGTATTTGCCTGTGAAACATCTGTTCAACGACTAATAATTAATTGATGAATACTAAAATAGTAATTAACGCTTTGAGGCAGAGTCCTAGAACGAACATATGAAATGGCATTATAAAGGCATATACACTCGACTCATTAACTAGTACGAGTAAATTAACG
>CANPUZ010000239.1:0-96505 GCA_947579665.1 Sympetrum striolatum
AAATATCATCTTTGTATTTACTCTTCAGAAATGCTGTTTGGACTGCCCTCTAACATGGAAAAGCAAACAATTGATGTAGAGATGCTGTACTGATTTATTTTGTCCAGTGGTGGGATTCAAAGTGGATGAGTATGAATGCAATTCAATATTAATTCTACTCTAATGACAGTATGATAGAAATAGATGCACCTTGGTTACAATAGCTGTATTGTTGGTCAGATAATGTTTTAAATATCATCTTTGTATTTACTCTTCAGAAATGCTGTTTGGACTGCCCTCTAACATGGAAAAGCAAACAATTGATGTAGAGATGCTGTACTGATTTATTTTGTCCAGTGGTGGGATTCAAAGTGGATGAGTATGAATGCAATTCAATATTAATTCTACTCTAATGACAGTATGATAGATATAGATGCACCTTAGTTACAATAGCTGTATTGTTGGTCAGATAATGTTTTAATTAATCATCTTTTTATTTACTCTACAGAAATGTTCTTGGGACTGCCCCCTAACATGGAAAAGCAAACAATTGATGTAGAGATGCTGTACTGATTTATTTTGTCCAGTGGTGGGATTCAAAGTGGATGAGTATGAATGCAATTCAATATTAATTCTACTCTAATGCCAGTATGATAGATATAGATGCACCTTGGTTACAATAGCTGTATTGTTGGTCAGATAATGTTTTAATTAATCATCTTTTTATTTACTCTACAGAAATTTTCTTGGGACTGCCCTCTAAAATGGAAAAGCAAACAATTGATGTAGAGATGCTGTACTGATTTATTTTGTCCAGTGGTGGGATTCAAAGTGGATGAGTATGAATGCAATTCAATATTAATTCTACTCTAATGCCAGTATGATAGATATAGATGCACCTTAGTTACAATAGCTGTATTGTTGGTCAGATAATGTTTTAATTAATCATCTTTTTATTTACTCTACAGAAATGTTCTTGGGACTGCCCCCTAACATGGAAAAGCAAACAATTGATGTAGAGATGCTGTACTGATTTATTTTGTCCAGTGGTGGGATTCAAAGTGGATGAGTATGAATGCAATTCAATATTAATTCTACTCTAATGCCAGTATGATAGATATAGATGCACCTTAGTCACAATAGCTGTATTGTTGGTCAGATAATGTTTTAATTAATCATCTTTTTATTTACTCTACAGAAATGTTCTTGGGACTGCCCTCTAAAATGGAAAAGCAAACAATTGATGTAGAGATGCTGTACTGATTTATTTTGTCCAGTGGTGGGATTCAAAGTGGATGAGTATGAATGCAATTCAATATTAATTCTACTCTAATGCCAGTATGATAGATATAGATGCACCTTAGTTACAATAGCTGTATTGTTGGTCAGATAATGTTTTAATTAATCATCTTTTTATTTACTCTACAGAAATGTTCTTGGGACTGCCCCCTAATATGGAAAAGCAAACAATTGATGTAGAGATGCTGTACTGATTTATTTTGTCCAGTGGTGGGATTCAAAGTGGATGAGTATGAATGCAATTCAATATTAATTCTACTCTAATGGCAGTATGATAGATATAGATGCACCTTAGTTACAATAGCTGTATTGTTGGTCAGATAATGTTTTAATAATCATCTTTGTATTTACTCTACAGAAATGCTCTTGGGACTGCCCTCTAAAATGGAAAAGCAAACAATTGATGTAGAGATGCTGTACTGATTTATTTTGTCCAGTGGTGGGATTCAAAGTGGATGAGTATGAATGCAATTCAATATTAATTCTACTCTAATGGCAGTATGATAGATATAGATGCACCTTAGTTACAATAGCTGTATTGTTGGTCAGATAATGTTTTAATAATCATCTTTGTATTTACTCTTCAGAAATGCTGTTTGGACTGCCCTCTAACATGGAAAAGCAAACAATTGATGTAGAGATGCTGTACTGATTTATTTTGTCCAGTGGTGGGATTCAAAGTGGATGAGTATGAATGCAATTCAATATTAATTCTACTCTAATGACAGTATGATAGATATAGATGCACCTTAGTTACAATAGCTGTATTGTTGGTCAGATAATGTTTTAATAATCATCTTTGTATTTACTCTTCAGAAATGCTGTTTGGACTGCCCTCTAACATGGAAAAGCAAACAATTGATATAGAGATGCTGTACTGATTTATTTTGTCCTGTGGTGGGATTCAAAGTGGATGAGTATGAATGCAATTCAATATTAATTCTACTCTAATGCCAGTATGATAGATATAGATGCACCTTAGTTACAATAGCTGTATTGTTGGTCAGATAATGTTTTAATAATCATCTTTTTATTTACTCTACAGAAATGTTCTTGGGACTGCCCTCTAAAATGGAAAAGCAAACAATTGATGTAGAGATGCTGTACTGATTTATTTTGTCCTGTGGTGGGATTCAAAGTGGATGAGTATGAATGCAATTCAATATTAATTCTACTCTAATGCCAGTATGATAGATATAGATGCACCTTAGTTACAATAGCTGTATTGTTGGTCAGATAATGTTTTAATAATCATCTTTGTATTTACTCTTCAGAAATGCTCTTGGGACTGCCCTCTAAAATGGAAAAGCAAACAATTGATGTAGAGATGCTGTACTGATTTATTTTGTCCTGTGGTGGGATTCAAAGTGGATGAGTATGAATGCAATTCAATATTAATTCTACTCTAATGCCAGTATGATAGATATAGATGCACCTTAGTTACAATAGCTGTATTGTTGGTCAGATAATGTTTTAATAATCATCTTTGTATTTACTCTACAGAAATGCTCTTGGGACTGCCCTCTAAAATGGAAAAGCAAACAATTGATGTAGAGATGCTGTACTGATTTATTTTGTCCAGTGGTGGGATTCAAAGTGGATGAGTATGAATGCAATTCAATATTAATTCTACTCTAATGGCAGTATGATAGATATAGATGCACCTTGGTTACAATAGCTGTATTGTTGGTCAGATAATGTTTTAATAATCATCTTTGTATTTACTCTTCAGAAATGCTGTTTGGACTGCCCTCTAACATGGAAAAGCAAACAATTGATGTAGAGATGCTGTACTGATTTATTTTGTCCTGTGGTGGGATTCAAAGTGGATGAGTATGAATGCAATTCAATATTAATTCTACTCTAATGCCAGTATGATAGATATAGATGCACCTTAGTTACAATAGCTGTATTGTTGGTCAGATAATGTTTTAATAATCATCTTTGTATTTACTCTTCAGAAATGCTGTTTGGACTGCCCTCTAACATGGAAAAGCAAACAATTGATGTAGAGATGCTGTACTGATTTATTTTGTCCAGTGGTGGGATTCAAAGTGGATGAGTATGAATGCAATTCAATATTAATTCTACTCTAATGGCAGTATGATAGATATAGATGCACCTTGGTTACAATAGCTGTATTGTTGGTCAGATAATGTTTTAATAATCATCTTTGTATTTACTCTTCAGAAATGCTGTTTGGACTGCCCTCTAAAATGGAAAAGCAAACAATTGATGTAGAGATGCTGTACTGATTTATTTTGTCCAGTGGTGGGATTCAAAGTGGATGAGTATGAATGCAATTCAATATTAATTCTACTCTAATGCCAGTATGTTAGATATAGATGCACCTTAGTTACAATAGCTGTATTGTTGGTCAGATAATGTTTTAATAATCATCTTTGTATTTACTCTACAGAAATGCTCTTGGGACTGCCCTCTAAAATGGAAAAGCAAACAATTGATGTAGAGATGCTGTACTGATTTATTTTGTCCAGTGGTGGGATTCAAAGTGGATGAGTATGAATGCAATTCAATATTAATTCTACTCTAATGGCAGTATGATAGATATAGATGCACCTTAGTTACAATAGCTGTATTGTTGGTCAGATAATGTTTTAATAATCATCTTTGTATTTACTCTTCAGAAATACTCTTGGGACTGCCCTCTAACATGGAAAAGCAAACAATTGATGTAGAGATGCTGTACTGATTTATTTTGTCCAGTGGTGGGATTCAAAGTGGATGAGTATGAATGCAATTCAATATTAATTCTACTCTAATGACAGTATGATAGATATAGATGCACCTTAGTTACAATAGCTGTATTGTTGGTCAGATAATGTTTTAATAATCATCTTTGTATTTACTCTTCAGAAATGCTGTTTGGACTGCCCTCTAACATGGAAAAGCAAACAATTGATGTAGAGATGCTGTACTGATTTATTTTGTCCTGTGGTGGGATTCAAAGTGGATGAGTATGAATGCAATTCAATATTAATTCTACTCTAATGCCAGTATGATAGATATAGATGCACCTTAGTTACAATAGCTGTATTGTTGGTCAGATAATGTTTTAATTAATCATCTTTTTATTTACTCTACAGAAATGTTCTTGGGACTGCCCTCTAAAATGGAAAAGCAAACAATTGATGTAGAGATGCTGTACTGATTTATTTTGTCCAGTGGTGGGATTCAAAGTGGATGAGTATGAATGCAATTCAATATTAATTCTACTCTAATGCCAGTATGTTAGATATAGATGCACCTTAGTTACAATAGCTGTATTGTTGGTCAGATAATGTTTTAATAATCATCTTTGTATTTACTCTACAGAAATGCTCTTGGGACTGCCCTCTAAAATGGAAAAGCAAACAATTGATGTAGAGATGCTGTACTGATTTATTTTGTCCAGTGGTGGGATTCAAAGTGGATGAGTATGAATGCAATTCAATATTAATTCTACTCTAATGGCAGTATGATAGATATAGATGCACCTTAGTTACAATAGCTGTATTGTTGGTCAGATAATGTTTTAATAATCATCTTTGTATTTACTCTTCAGAAATGCTGTTTGGACTGCCCTCTAACATGGAAAAGCAAACAATTGATGTAGAGATGCTGTACTGATTTATTTTGTCCAGTGGTGGGATTCAAAGTGGATGAGTATGAATGCAATTCAATATTAATTCTACTCTAATGACAGTATGATAGATATAGATGCACCTTAGTTACAATAGCTGTATTGTTGGTCAGATAATGTTTTAATAATCATCTTTGTATTTACTCTTCAGAAATGCTGTTTGGACTGCCCTCTAACATGGAAAAGCAAACAATTGATGTAGAGATGCTGTACTGATTTATTTTGTCCAGTGGTGGGATTCAAAGTGGATGAGTATGAATGCAATTCAATATTAATTCTACTCTAATGCCAGTATGTTAGATATAGATGCACCTTAGTTACAATAGCTGTATTGTTGATCAGATAATGTTTTAATAATCATCTTTGTATTTACTCTTCAGAAATGCTATTTGGACAGCCCTCTAACATGGAAAAGCAAAAATTGATGTAGAGATGCTGTACTGATTTATTTTGTCCAGTGGTGGGATTCAAAGTGGATGAGTATGAATGCAATTCAATATTAATTCTACTCTAATGCCAGTATGTTAGATATAGATGCACCTTAGTTACAATAGCTGTATTGTTGGTCAGATAATGTTTTAATAATCATCTTTGTACTTACTCTTCAGAAATGCTATTTGGACAGCCCTCTAACATGGAAAAGCAAACAATTGATGTAGAGATGCTGTACTGATTTATTTTGTCCAGTGGTGGGATTCAAAGTGGATGAGTATGAATGCAATTCAATATTAATTCTACTCTAATGCCAGTATGTTAGATATAGATGCACCTTAGTTACAATAGCTGTATTGTTGGTCAGATAATGTTTTAATAATCATCTTTGTATTTACTCTTCAGAAATGCTATTTGGACAGCCCTCTAACATGGAAAAGCAAACAATTGATGTAGAGATGCTGTACTGATTTATTTTGTCCAGTAGTTGGATTCAAAGTGGATGAGTATAAATGCAATTCAATATTAATTCTACTCTAATGCCAGTATGTTAGATATAGATGCACCTTAGTTACAATAGCTGTATTGTTGGTCAGATAATGTTTTAATAATCATCTTTGTATTTACTCTTCAGAAATGCTATTTGGACAGCCCTCTAACATGGAAAAGCAAACAATTGATGTAGAGATGCTGTACTGATTTATTTTGTCCAGTGGTGGGATTCAAAGTGGATGAGTATGAATGCAATTCAATATTAATTCTACTCTAATGCCAGTATGTTAGATATAGAAGCACCTTAGTTGCAATAGCTGTATTGTTGATCAGATAATGTTTTAATAATCATCTTTGTATTTACTCTTCAGAAATGCTATTTGGACTGCACCCCAACATGGAAAAGCAAACAATTGATGTAGAGTTGCTGTACTGATTTATTTTGTCCAGTGGTGGGATTCAAAGTGGATGAGTATGAATGCAATTCAATATTAATTCTACTCTAATGGCAGTATGTTAGATATAGATGCACCTTAGTTACAATAGCTGTATTGTTGGTCAGATAATGTTTTAATAATCATCTTTGTATTTACTCTTCAGAAATGCTGTTTGGCCTGCCCTCTAACATGGAAAAGCAAACAATTGATGTAGAGATGCTGTACTGATTTATTTTGTCCAGTGGTGGGATTCAAAGTGGATGAGTATGAATGCAATTCAATATTAATTCTACTCTAATGGCAGTATGATAGATATAGATGCACCTTAGTTACAATAGCTGTATTGTTGGTCAGATAATGTTTTAATAATCATCTTTGTATTTACTCTTCAGAAATGCTCTTGGGACTGCCCTCTAAAATGGAAAAGCAAACAATTGATGTAGAGATGCTGTACTGATTTATTTTGTCCAGTGGTGGGATTCAAAGTGGATGAGTATGAATGCAATTCAATATTAATTCTACTCTAATGGCAGTATGATAGATATAGATGCACCTTAGTTACAATAGCTGTATTGTTGGTCAGATAATGTTTTAATAATCATCTTTGTATTTACTCTACAGAAATGCTCTTGGGACTGCCCTCTAAAATGGAAAAGCAAACAATTGATGTAGAGATGCTGTACTGATTTATTTTGTCCAGTGGTGGGATTCAAAGTGGATGAGTATGAATGCAATTCAATATTAATTCTACTCTAATACCAGTATGATAGATATAGATGCACCTTAGTTACAATAGCTGTATTGTTGGTCAGATAATGTTTTAATAATCATCTTTGTATTTACTCTACAGAAATGCTCTTGGGACTGCCCTCTAAAATGGAAAAGCAAACAATTGATGTAGAGATGCTGTACTGATTTATTTTGTCCAGTGGTGGGATTCAAAGTGGATGAGTATGAATGCAATTCAATATTAATTCTACTATAATGGCAGTATGATAGATATAGATGCACCTTAGTTACAATAGCTGTATTGTTGGTCAGATAATGTTTTAATAATCATCTTTGTATTTACTCTACAGAAATGCTCTTGGGACTGCCCTCTAAAATGGAAAAGAAAACAATTGATGTAGAGATGCTGTACTGATTTATTTTGTCCAGTGGTGGGATTCAAAGTGGATGAGTATGAATGCAATTCAATATTAATTCTACTCTAATGGCAGTATGATAGATATAGATGCACCTTAGTTACAATAGCTGTATTGTTGGTCAGATAATGTTTTAATAATCATCTTTGTATTTACTATTCAGAAATGCTCTTGGGACTGCCCTCTAAAATGGAAAAGCAAACAATTGATGTAGAGATGCTGTACTGATTTATTTTGTCCAGTGGTGGGATTCAAAGTGGATGAGTATGAATGCAATTCAATATTAATTCTACTCTAATGGCAGTATGATAGATATAGATGCACCTTAGTTACAATAGCTGTATTGTTGGTCAGATAATGTTTTAATAATCATCTTTGTATTTACTATTCAGAAATGCTCTTGGGACTGCCCTCTAAAATGGAAAAGCAAACAATTGATGTAGAGATGCTGTACTGATTTATTTTGTCCAGTGGTGGGATTCAAAGTGGATGAGTATGAATGCAATTCAATATTAATTCTACTCTAATGGCAGTATGATAGATATAGATGCACCTTAGTTACAATAGCTGTATTGTTGGTCAGATAATGTTTTAATAATCATCTTTGTATTTACTATTCAGAAATGCTCTTGGGACTGCCCTCTAAAATGGAAAAGCAAACAATTGATGTAGAGATGCTGTACTGATTTATTTTGTCCAGTGGTGGGATTCAAAGTGGATGAGTATGAATGCAATTCAATATTAATTCTACTCTAATACCAGTATGATAGATATAGATGCACCTTAGTTACAATAGCTGTATTGTTGGTCAGATAATGTTTTAATAATCATCTTTGTATTTACTCTACAGAAATGCTCTTGGGACTGCCCTCTAAAATGGAAAAGCAAACAATTGATGTAGAGATGCTGTACTGATTTATTTTGTCCAGTGGTGGGATTCAAAGTGGATGAGTATGAATGCAATTCAATATTAATTCTACTCTAATGGCAGTATGATAGATATAGATGCACCTTAGTTACAATAGCTGTATTGTTGGTCAGATAATGTTTTAATAATCATCTTTGTATTTACTCTACAGAAATGCTCTTGGGACTGCCCTCTAAAATGGAAAAGCAAACAATTGATGTAGAGATGCTGTACTGATTTATTTTGTCCAGTGGTGGGATTCAAAGTGGATGAGTATGAATGCAATTCAATATTAATTCTACTCTAATGGCAGTATGATAGATATAGATGCACCTTAGTTACAATAGCTGTATTGTTGGTCAGATAATGTTTTAATAATCATCTTTGTATTTACTATTCAGAAATGCTCTTGGGACTGCACTCTAAAATGGAAAAGCAAACAATTGATGTAGAGATGCTGTACTGATTTATTTTGTCCAGTGGTGGGATTCAAAGTGGATGAGTATGAATGCAATTCAATATTAATTCTACTCTAATGGCAGTATGATAGATATAGATGCACCTTAGTTACAATAGCTGTATTGTTGGTCAGATAATGTTTTAATAATCATCTTTGTATTTACTCTTCAGAAATGCTCTTGGGACTGCCCTCTAAAATGGAAAAGCAAACAATTGATGTAGAGATGCTGTACTGATTTATTTTGTCCAGTGGTGGGATTCAAAGTGGATGAGTATGAATGCAATTCAATATTAATTCTACTCTAATGACAGTATGATAGATATAGATGCACCTTAGTTACAATAGCTGTATTGTTGGTCAGATAATGTTTTAATTAATCATCTTTTTATTTACTCTACAGAAATGTTCTTGGGACTGCCCCCTAACATGGAAAAGCAAACAATTGATGTAGAGATGCTGTACTGATTTATTTTGTCCAGTGGTGGGATTCAAAGTGGATGAGTATGAATGCAATTCAATATTAATTCTACTCTAATGCCAGTATGTTAGATATAGATGCACCTTAGTTACAATAGCTTTATTGTTGGTCAGATAATGTTTTAATTAATCATCTTTTTATTTACTCTACAGAAATGTTCTTGGGACTGCCCTCTAAAATGGAAAAGCAAACAATTGATGTAGAGATGCTGTACTGATTTATTTTGTCCAGTGGTGGGATTCAAAGTGGATGAGTATGAATGCAATTCAATATTAATTCTACTCTAATGCCAGTATGATAGATATAGATGCACCTTAGTTACAATAGCTGTATTGTTGGTCAGATTATGTTTTAATTAATCATCTTTTTATTTACTCTACAGAAATGTTCTTGGGACTGCCCTCTAAAATGGAAAAGCAAACAATTGATGTAGAGATGCTGTACTGATTTATTTTGTCCAGTGGTGGGATTCAAAGTGGATGAGTATGAATGCAATTCAATATTAATTCTACTCTAATGACAGTATGATAGATATAGATGCACCTTGGTTACAATAGCTGTATTGTTGGTCAGATAATGTTTTAATAATCATCTTTGTATTTACTCTTCAGAAATGCTGTTTGGACTGCCCTCTAACATGGAAAAGCAAACAATTGATGTAGAGATGCTGTACTGATTTATTTTGTCCAGTGGTGGGATTCAAAGTGGATGAGTATGAATGCAATTCAATATTAATTCTACTCTAATGACAGTATGATAGAAATAGATGCACCTTGGTTACAATAGCTGTATTGTTGGTCAGATAATGTTTTAAATATCATCTTTGTATTTACTCTTCAGAAATGCTGTTTGGACTGCCCTCTAACATGGAAAAGCAAACAATTGATGTAGAGATGCTGTACTGATTTATTTTGTCCAGTGGTGGGATTCAAAGTGGATGAGTATGAATGCAATTCAATATTAATTCTACTCTAATGACAGTATGATAGAAATAGATGCACCTTGGTTACAATAGCTGTATTGTTGGTCAGATAATGTTTTAAATATCATCTTTGTATTTACTCTTCAGAAATGCTGTTTGGACTGCCCTCTAACATGGAAAAGCAAACAATTGATGTAGAGATGCTGTACTGATTTATTTTGTCCAGTGGTGGGATTCAAAGTGGATGAGTATGAATGCAATTCAATATTAATTCTACTCTAATGACAGTATGATAGATATAGATGCACCTTAGTTACAATAGCTGTATTGTTGGTCAGATAATGTTTTAATTAATCATCTTTTTATTTACTCTACAGAAATGTTCTTGGGACTGCCCCCTAACATGGAAAAGCAAACAATTGATGTAGAGATGCTGTACTGATTTATTTTGTCCAGTGGTGGGATTCAAAGTGGATGAGTATGAATGCAATTCAATATTAATTCTACTCTAATGCCAGTATGTTAGATATAGATGCACCTTAGTTACAATAGCTGTATTGTTGGTCAGATAATGTTTTAATAATCATCTTTGTATTTACTCTACAGAAATGCTCTTGGGACTGCCCTCTAAAATGGAAAAGCAAACAATTGATGTAGAGATGCTGTACTGATTTATTTTGTCCAGTGGTGGGATTCAAAGTGGATGAGTATGAATGAAATTCAATATTAATTCTACTCTAATGGCAGTATGATAGATATAGATGCACCTTAGTTACAATAGCTGTATTGTTGGTCAGATAATGTTTTAATAATCATCTTTGTATTTACTCTTCAGAAATGCTGTTTGGACTGCCCTCTAACATGGAAAAGCAAACAATTGATGTAGAGATGCTGTACTGATTTATTTTGTCCAGTGGTGGGATTCAAAGTGGATGAGTATGAATGCAATTCAATATTAATTCTACTCTAATGGCAGTATGATAGATATAGATGCACCTTAGTTACAATAGCTGTATTGTTGGTCAGATAATGTTTTAATAATCATCTTTGTATTTACTCTACAGAAATGCTCTTGGGACTGCCCTCTAAAATGGAAAAGCAAACAATTGATGTAGAGATGCTGTACTGATTTATTTTGTCCTGTGGTGGGATTCAAAGTGGATGAGTATGAATGCAATTCAATATTAATTCTACTCTAATGCCAGTATGATAGATATAGATGCACCTTAGTTACAATAGCTGTATTGTTGGTCAGATAATGTTTTAATAATCATCTTTGTATTTACTCTTCAGAAATGCTCTTGGGACTGCCCTCTAAAATGGAAAAGCAAACAATTGATGTAGAGATGCTGTACTGATTTATTTTGTCCTGTGGTGGGATTCAAAGTGGATGAGTATGAATGCAATTCAATATTAATTCTACTCTAATGCCAGTATGATAGATATAGATGCACCTTAGTTACAATAGCTGTATTGTTGGTCAGATAATGTTTTAATAATCATCTTTGTATTTACTCTACAGAAATGCTCTTGGGACTGCCCTCTAAAATGGAAAAGCAAACAATTGATGTAGAGATGCTGTACTGATTTATTTTGTCCAGTGGTGGGATTCAAAGTGGATGAGTATGAATGCAATTCAATATTAATTCTACTCTAATGGCAGTATGATAGATATAGATGCACCTTGGTTACAATAGCTGTATTGTTGGTCAGATAATGTTTTAATAATCATCTTTGTATTTACTCTTCAGAAATGCTGTTTGGACTGCCCTCTAACATGGAAAAGCAAACAATTGATGTAGAGATGCTGTACTGATTTATTTTGTCCTGTGGTGGGATTCAAAGTGGATGAGTATGAATGCAATTCAATATTAATTCTACTCTAATGCCAGTATGATAGATATAGATGCACCTTAGTTACAATAGCTGTATTGTTGGTCAGATAATGTTTTAATAATCATCTTTGTATTTACTCTACAGAAATGCTCTTGGGACTGCCCTCTAAAATGGAAAAGCAAACAATTGATGTAGAGATGCTGTACTGATTTATTTTGTCCAGTGGTGGGATTCAAAGTGGATGAGTATGAATGCAATTCAATATTAATTCTACTCTAATGGCAGTATGATAGATATAGATGCACCTTAGTTACAATAGCTGTATTGTTGGTCAGATAATGTTTTAATAATCATCTTTGTATTTACTCTTCAGAAATGCTGTTTGGACTGCCCTCTAACATGGAAAAGCAAACAATTGATGTAGAGATGCTGTACTGATTTATTTTGTCCAGTGGTGGGATTCAAAGTGGATGAGTATGAATGCAATTCAATATTAATTCTACTCTAATGCCAGTATGATAGATATAGATGCACCTTGGTTACAATAGCTGTATTGTTGGTCAGATAATGTTTTAATAATCATCTTTGTATTTACTCTTCAGAAATGCTGTTTGGACTGCCCTCTAACATGGAAAAGCAAACAATTGATGTAGAGATGCTGTACTGATTTATTTTGTCCAGTGGTGGGATTCAAAGTGGATGAGTATGAATGCAATTCAATATTAATTCTACTCTAATGACAGTATGATAGAAATAGATGCACCTTGGTTACAATAGCTGTATTGTTGGTCAGATAATGTTTTAAATATCATCTTTGTATTTACTCTTCAGAAATGCTGTTTGGACTGCCCTCTAACATGGAAAAGCAAACAATTGATGTAGAGATGCTGTACTGATTTATTTTGTCCAGTGGTGGGATTCAAAGTGGATGAGTATGAATGCAATTCAATATTAATTCTACTCTAATGACAGTATGATAGAAATAGATGCACCTTGGTTACAATAGCTGTATTGTTGGTCAGATAATGTTTTAAATATCATCTTTGTATTTACTCTTCAGAAATGCTGTTTGGACTGCCCTCTAACATGGAAAAGCAAACAATTGATGTAGAGATGCTGTACTGATTTATTTTGTCCAGTGGTGGGATTCAAAGTGGATGAGTATGAATGCAATTCAATATTAATTCTACTCTAATGACAGTATGATAGATATAGATGCACCTTAGTTACAATAGCTGTATTGTTGGTCAGATAATGTTTTAATTAATCATCTTTTAATTTACTCTACAGAAATGTTCTTGGGACTGCCCCCTAACATGGAAAAGCAAACAATTGATGTAGAGATGCTGTACTGATTTATTTTGTCCAGTGGTGGGATTCAAAGTGGATGAGTATGAATGCAATTCAATATTAATTCTACTCTAATGCCAGTATGTTAGATATAGATGCACCTTAGTTACAATAGCTGTATTGTTGGTCAGATAATGTTTTAATAATCATCTTTGTATTTACTCTACAGAAATGCTCTTGGGACTGCCCTCTAAAATGGAAAAGCAAACAATTGATGTAGAGATGCTGTACTGATTTATTTTGTCCAGTGGTGGGATTCAAAGTGGATGAGTATGAATGCAATTCAATATTAATTCTACTCTAATGGCAGTATGATAGATATAGATGCACCTTAGTTACAATAGCTGTATTGTTGGTCAGATAATGTTTTAATAATCATCTTTGTATTTACTCTTCAGAAATGCTGTTTGGACTGCCCTCTAACATGGAAAAGCAAACAATTGATGTAGAGATGCTGTACTGATTTATTTTGTCCAGTGGTGGGATTCAAAGTGGATGAGTATGAATGCAATTCAATATTAATTCTACTCTAATGGCAGTATGATAGATATAGATGCACCTTAGTTACAATAGCTGTATTGTTGGTCAGATAATGTTTTAATAATCATCTTTGTATTTACTCTACAGAAATGCTCTTGGGACTGCCCTCTAAAATGGAAAAGCAAACAATTGATGTAGAGATGCTGTACTGATTTATTTTGTCCTGTGGTGGGATTCAAAGTGGATGAGTATGAATGCAATTCAATATTAATTCTACTCTAATGCCAGTATGATAGATATAGATGCACCTTAGTTACAATAGCTGTATTGTTGGTCAGATAATGTTTTAATAATCATCTTTGTATTTACTCTTCAGAAATGCTCTTGGGACTGCCCTCTAAAATGGAAAAGCAAACAATTGATGTAGAGATGCTGTACTGATTTATTTTGTCCTGTGGTGGGATTCAAAGTGGATGAGTATGAATGCAATTCAATATTAATTCTACTCTAATGCCAGTATGATAGATATAGATGCACCTTAGTTACAATAGCTGTATTGTTGGTCAGATAATGTTTTAATAATCATCTTTGTATTTACTCTACAGAAATGCTCTTGGGACTGCCCTCTAAAATGGAAAAGCAAACAATTGATGTAGAGATGCTGTACTGATTTATTTTGTCCAGTGGTGGGATTCAAAGTGGATGAGTATGAATGCAATTCAATATTAATTCTACTCTAATGGCAGTATGATAGATATAGATGCACCTTGGTTACAATAGCTGTATTGTTGGTCAGATAATGTTTTAATAATCATCTTTGTATTTACTCTTCAGAAATGCTGTTTGGACTGCCCTCTAACATGGAAAAGCAAACAATTGATGTAGAGATGCTGTACTGATTTATTTTGTCCTGTGGTGGGATTCAAAGTGGATGAGTATGAATGCAATTCAATATTAATTCTACTCTAATGCCAGTATGATAGATATAGATGCACCTTAGTTACAATAGCTGTATTGTTGGTCAGATAATGTTTTAATAATCATCTTTGTATTTACTCTACAGAAATGCTCTTGGGACTGCCCTCTAAAATGGAAAAGCAAACAATTGATGTAGAGATGCTGTACTGATTTATTTTGTCCAGTGGTGGGATTCAAAGTGGATGAGTATGAATGCAATTCAATATTAATTCTACTCTAATGGCAGTATGATAGATATAGATGCACCTTAGTTACAATAGCTGTATTGTTGGTCAGATAATGTTTTAATAATCATCTTTGTATTTACTCTTCAGAAATGCTGTTTGGACTGCCCTCTAACATGGAAAAGCAAACAATTGATGTAGAGATGCTGTACTGATTTATTTTGTCCAGTGGTGGGATTCAAAGTGGATGAGTATGAATGCAATTCAATATTAATTCTACTCTAATGCCAGTATGATAGATATAGATGCACCTTAGTTACAATAGCTGTATTGTTGGTCAGATAATGTTTTAATAATCATCTTTGTATTTACTCTTCAGAAATGCTGTTTGGACTGCCCTCTAACAGGGAAAAGCAAACAATTGATGTAGAGATGCTGTACTGATTTATTTTGTCCAGTGGTGGGATTCAAAGTGGATGAGTATGAATGCAATTCAATATTAATTCTACTCTAATGACAGTATGATAGATATAGATGCACCTTAGTTACAATAGCTGTATTGTTGGTCAGATAATGTTTTAATAATCATCTTTGTATTTACTCTTCAGAAATTCTGTTTGGACTGCCCTCTAACATGGAAAAGCAAACAATTGATGTAGAGATGCTGTACTGATTTATTTTGTCCAGTGGTGGGATTCAAAGTGGATGAGTATGAATGCAATTCAATATTAATTCTACTCTAATGCCAGTATGTTAGATATAGATGCACCTTAGTTACAATAGCTGTATTGTTGGTCAGATAATGTTTTAATAATCATCTTTGTATTTACTCTACAGAAATGCTCTTGGGACTGCCCTCTAAAATGGAAAAGCAAACAATTGATGTAGAGATGCTGTACTGATTTATTTTGTCCAGTGGTGGGATTCAAAGTGGATGAGTATGAATGCAATTCAATATTAATTCTACTCTAATGGCAGTATGATAGATATAGATGCACCTTAGTTACAATAGCTGTATTGTTGGTCAGATAATGTTTTAATAATCATCTTTGTATTTACTCTTCAGAAATGCTGTTTGGACTGCCCTCTAACATGGAAAAGCAAACAATTGATGTAGAGATGCTGTACTGATTTATTTTGTCCAGTGGTGGGATTCAAAGTGGATGAGTATGAATGCAATTCAATATTAATTCTACTCTAATGACAGTATGATAGATATAGATGCACCTTAGTTACAATAGCTGTATTGTTGGTCAGATAATGTTTTAATAATCATCTTTGTATTTACTCTTCAGAAATGCTGTTTGGACTGCCCTCTAACATGGAAAAGCAAACAATTGATGTAGAGATGCTGTACTGATTTATTTTGTCCTGTGGTGGGATTCAAAGTGGATGAGTATGAATGCAATTCAATATTAATTCTACTCTAATGCCAGTATGTTAGATATAGATGCACCTTAGTTACAATAGCTGTATTATTGGTCAGATAATGTTTTAATAATCATCTTTGTATTTACTCTTCAGAAATGCTGTTTGGACTGCCCTCTAACATGGAAAAGCAAACAATTGATGTAGAGATGCTGTACTGATTTGTTTTGTCCAGTGATGGGATTCAAAGTGGATGAGTATGAATGCAATTCAATATTAATTCTACTCTAATGCCAGTATGTTAGATATAGATGCACCTTAGTTACAATAGCTGTATTGTTGGTCAGATAATGTTTTAATAATCATCTTTGTATTTACTCTTCAGAAATGCTGTTTGGACTGCCCTCTAACATGGAAAAGCAAACAATTGATGTAGAGATGCTGTACTGATTTATTTTGTCCAGTGGTGGGATTCAAAGTGGATGAGTATGCATGCAATTCAATATTAATTCTACTCTAATGACAGTATGATAGATATAGATGCACCTTAGTTACAATAGCTGTATTGTTGGTCAGAAAATGTTTTAATAATCATCTTTGTATTTACTCTTCAGAAATGCTGTTTGGACTGCCCTCTAACATGGAAAAGCAAACAATTGATGTAGAGATGCTGTACTGATTTATTTTGTCCTGTGGTGGGATTCAAAGTGGATGAGTATGAATGCAATTCAATATTAATTCTACTCTTATGCCAGTATGTTAGATATAGATGCACCTTAGTTACAATAGCTGTATTGTTGGTCAGATAATGTTTTAATAATCATCTTTGTATTTACTCTTCAGAAATGCTGTTTGGACTGCCCTCTAACATGGAAAAGCAAACAATTGATGTAGAGATGCTGTACTGATTTATTTTGTCCAGTGGTGGGATTCAAAGTGGATGAGTATGCATGCAATTCAATATTAATTCTACTCTAATGACAGTATGATAGATATAGATGCACCTTAGTTACAATAGCTGTATTGTTGGTCAGATAATGTTTTAATAATCATCTTTGTATTTACTCTTCAGAAATGCTGTTTGGACTGCCCTCTAACATGGAAAAGCAAACAATTGATGTAGAGATGCTGTACTGATTTATTTTGTCCTGTGGTGGGATTCAAAGTGGATGAGTATGAATGCAATTCAATATTAATTCTACTCTAATGCCAGTATGTTAGATATAGATGCACCTTAGTTACAATAGCTGTATTGTTGGTCAGATAATGTTTTAATAATCATCTTTGTATTTACTCTTCAGAAATGCTGTTTGGACTGCCCTCTAACATGGAAAAGCAAACAATTGATGTAGAGATGCTGTACTGATTTATTTTGTCCAGTGGTGGGATTCAAAGTGGATGAGTATGAATGCAATTCAATATTAATTCTACTCGAATGACAGTATGATAGATATAGATGCACCTTGGTTACAATAGCTGTATTGTTGGTCAGATAATGTTTTAATAATCATCTTTGTATTTACTCTTCAGAAATGCTGTTTGGACTGCCCTCTAACATGGAAAAGCAAACAATTGATGTAGAGATGCTGTACTGATTTATTTTGTCCTGTGGTGGGATTCAAAGTGGATGAGTATGAATGCAATTCAATATTAATTCTACTCTTATGCCAGTATGATAGATATAGATGCACCTTAGTTACAATAGCTGTATTGTTGGTCAGATAATGTTTTAATAATCATCTTTGTATTTACTCTTCAGAAATGCTGTTTGGACTGCCCTCTAACATGGAAAAGCAAACAATTGATGTAGAGATGCTGTACTGATTTATTTTGTCCAGTGGTGGGATTCAAAGTGGATGAGTATGAATGCAATTCAATATTAATTCTACTCTAATGACAGTATGATAGAAATAGATGCACCTTGGTTACAATAGCTGTATTGTTGGTCAGATAATGTTTTAATAATCATCTTTGTATTTACTCTTCAGAAATGCTGTTTGGACTGCCCTCTAACATGGAAAAGCAAACAATTGATGTAGAGATGCTGTACTGATTTATTTTGTCCAGTGGTGGGATTCAAAGTGGATGAGTATGAATGCAATTCAATATTAATTCTACTCTAATGACAGTATGATAGAAATAGATGCACCTTGGTTACAATAGCTGTATTGTTGGTCAGATAATGTTTTAATAATCATCTTTGTATTTACTCTTCAGAAATGCTGTTTGGACTGCCCTCTAACATGGAAAAGCAAACAATTGATGTAGAGATGCTGTACTGATTTATTTTGTCCAGTGGTGGGATTCAAAGTGGATGAGTATGAATGCAATTCAATATTAATTCTACTCTAATGCCAGTATGATAGATATAGATGCACCTTGGTTACAATAGCTGTATTGTTGGTCAGATAATGTTTTAATAATCATCTTTGTATTTACTCTTCAGAAATGCTGTTTGGACTGCCCTCTAACATGGAAAAGCAAACAATTGATGTAGAGATGCTGTACTGATTTATTTTGTCCAGTGGTGGGATTCAAAGTGGATGAGTATAAATGCAATTCAATATTAATTCTACTCTAATGCAAGTATGATAGATATAGATGCACCTTAGTTACAATAGCTGTATTGTTGATCAGATAATGTTTTAATAATCATCTTTGTATTTACTCTTCAGAAATGCTGTTTGGACTGCCCTCTAACATGGAAAAGCAAACAATTGATGTAGAGATGCTGTACTGATTTATTTTGTCCAGTGGTGGGATTCAAAGTGGATGAGTATGAATGCAATTCAATATTAATTCTACTCTAATGACAGTATGATAGAAATAGATGCACCTTGGTTACAATAGCTGTATTGTTGGTCAGATAATGTTTTAATAATCATCTTTGTATTTACTCTTCAGAAATGCTGTTTGGACTGCCCTCTAACATGGAAAAGCAAACAATTGATGTAGAGATGCTGTACTGATTTATTTTGTCCAGTGGTGGGATTCAAAGTGGATGAGTATGAATGCAATTCAATATTAATTCTACTCTTATGCCAGTATGATAGATATAGATGCACCTTAGTTACAATAGCTGTATTGTTGGTCAGATAATGTTTTAATAATCATCCTTGTATTTACTCTTCAGAAATGCTGTTTGGACTGCCCTCTAACATGGAAAAGCAAACAATTGATGTAGAGATGCTGTACTGATTTATTTTGTCCAGTGGTGGGATTCAAAGTGGATGAGTATGAATGCAATTCAATATTAATTCTACTCTAATGACAGTATGATAGAAATAGATGCACCTTGGTTACAATAGCTGTATTGTTGGTCAGATAATGTTTTAATAATCATCTTTGTATTTACTCTTCAGAAATGCTGTTTGGACTGCCCTCTAACATGGAAAAGCAAACAATTGATGTAGAGATGCTGTACTGATTTATTTTGTCCAGTGGTGGGATTCAAAGTGGATGAGTATGAATGCAATTCAATATTAATTCTACTCTTATGCCAGTATGATAGATATAGATGCACCTTAGTTACAATAGCTGTATTGTTGGTCAGATAATGTTTTAATAATCATATTTGTATTTACTCTTCAGAAATGCTGTTTGGACTGCCCTCTAACATGGAAAAGCAAACAATTGATGTAGAGATGCTGTACTGATTTATTTTGTCCAGTGGTGGGATTCAAAGTGGATGAGTATGAATGCAATTCAATATTAATTCTACTCTAATGACAGTATGATAGAAATAGATGCACCTTAGTTACAATAGCTGTATTGTTGGTCAGATAATGTTTTAAATATCATCTTTGTATTTACTCTTCAGAAATGCTGTTTGGACTGCCCTCTAACATGGAAAAGCAAACAATTGATGTAGAGATGCTGTACTGATTTATTTTGTCCAGTGGTGGGATTCAAAGTGGATGAGTATGAATGCAATTCAATATTAATTCTACTCTAATGACAGTATGATAGATATAGATGCACCTTGGTTACAATAGCTGTATTGTTGGTCAGATAATGTTTTAATAATCATCTTTGTATTTACTCTTCAGAAATGCTGTTTGGACTGCCCTCTAACATGGAAAAGCAAACAATTGATGTAGAGATGCTGTACTGATTTATTTTGTCCAGTGGTGGGATTCAAAGTGGATGAGTATGAATGCAATTCAATATTAATTCTACTCTAATGACAGTATGATAGAAATAGATGCACCTTGGTTACAATAGCTGTATTGTTGGTCAGATAATGTTTTAAATATCATCTTTGTATTTACTCTTCAGAAATGCTGTTTGGACTGCCCTCTAACATGGAAAAGCAAACAATTGATGTAGAGATGCTGTACTGATTTATTTTGTCCAGTGGTGGGATTCAAAGTGGATGAGTATGAATGCAATTCAATATTAATTCTACTCTAATGACAGTATGATAGAAATAGATGCACCTTGGTTACAATAGCTGTATTGTTGGTCAGATAATGTTTTAATAATCATCTTTGTATTTACTCTTCAGAAATGCTGTTTGGACTGCCCTCTAACATGGAAAAGCAAACAATTGATGTAGAGATGCTGTACTGATTTATTTTGTCCAGTGGTGGGATTCAAAGTGGATGAGTATGAATGCAATTCAATATTAATTCTACTCTAATGACAGTATGATAGAAATAGATGCACCTTGGTTACAATAGCTGTATTGTTGGTCAGATAATGTTTTAATAATCATCTTTGTATTTACTCTTCAGAAATGCTGTTTGGACTGCCCTCTAACATGGAAAAGCAAACAATTGATGTAGAGATGCTGTACTGATTTATTTTGTCCAGTGGTGGGATTCAAAGTGGATGAGTATGAATGCAATTCAATATTAATTCTACTCTAATGCCAGTATGTTAGATATAGATGCACCTTAGTTACAATAGCTGTATTGTTGGTCAGATAATGTTTTAAATATCATCTTTGTATTTACTCTTCAGAAATGCTGTTTGGACTGCCCTCTAACATGGAAAAGCAAACAATTGATGTAGAGATGCTGTACTGATTTATTTTGTCCAGTGGTGGGATTCAAAGTGGATGAGTATGAATGCAATTCAATATTAATTCTACTCTAATGACAGTATGATAGAAATAGATGCACCTTGGTTACAATAGCTGTATTGTTGGTCAGATAATGTTTTAATAATCATCTTTGTATTTACTCTTCAGAAATGCTGTTTGGACTGCCCTCTAACATGGAAAAGCAAACAATTGATGTAGAGATGCTGTACTGATTTATTTTGTCCAGTGGTGGGATTCAAAGTGGATGAGTATGAATGCAATTCAATATTAATTCTACTCTAATGCCAGTATGTTAGATATAGATGCACCTTGGTTACAATAGCTGTATTGTTGGTCAGATAATGTTTTAATAATCATCTTTGTATTTACTCTTCAGAAATGCTGTTTGGACTGCCCTCTAACATGGAAAAGCAAACAATTGATGTAGAGATGCTGTACTGATTTATTTTGTCCTGTGGTGGGATTCAAAGTGGATGAGTATGAATGCAATTCAATATTAATTCTACTCTAATGCCAGTATGATAGATATAGATGCACCTTGGTTACAATAGCTGTATTGTTGGTCAGATAATGTTTTAAATATCATCTTTGTATTTACTCTTCAGAAATGCTGTTTGGACTGCCCTCTAACATGGAAAAGCAAACAATTGATGTAGAGATGCTGTACTGATTTATTTTGTCCAGTGGTAGGATTCAAAGTGGATGAGTATGAATGCAATTCAATATTAATTCTACTCTTATGCCAGTATGATAGATATAGATGCACCTTAGTTACAATAGCTGTATTGTTGGTCAGATAATGTTTTAATAATCATCTTTGTATTTACTCTTCAGAAATGCTGTTTGGACTGCCCTCTAACATGGAAAAGCAAACAATTGATGTAGAGATGCTGTACTGATTTATTTTGTCCAGTGGTGGGATTCAAAGTGGATGAGTATGAATGCAATTCAATATTAATTCTACTCTAATGACAGTATGATAGAAATAGATGCACCTTGGTTACAATAGCTGTATTGTTGGTCAGATAATGTTTTAATAATCATCTTTGTATTTACTCTTCAGAAATGCTGTTTGGACTGCCCTCTAACATGGAAAAGCAAACAATTGATGTAGAGATGCTGTACTGATTTATTTTGTCCAGTGGTGGGATTCAAAGTGGATGAGTATGAATGCAATTCAATATTAATTCTACTCTAATGCCAGTATGTTAGATATAGATGCACCTTAGTTACAATAGCTGTATTGTTGGTCAGATAATGTTTTAAATATCATCTTTGTATTTACTCTTCAGAAATGCTGTTTGGACTGCCCTCTAACATGGAAAAGCAAACAATTGATGTAGAGATGCTGTACTGATTTATTTTGTCCAGTGGTGGGATTCAAAGTGGATGAGTATGAATGCAATTCAATATTAATTCTACTCTAATGACAGTATGATAGAAATAGATGCACCTTGGTTACAATAGCTGTATTGTTGGTCAGATAATGTTTTAATAATCATCTTTGTATTTACTCTTCAGAAATGCTGTTTGGACTGCCCTCTAACATGGAAAAGCAAACAATTGATGTAGAGATGCTGTACTGATTTATTTTGTCCAGTGGTGGGATTCAAAGTGGATGAGTATGAATGCAATTCAATATTAATTCTACTCTAATGCCAGTATGTTAGATATAGATGCACCTTGGTTACAATAGCTGTATTGTTGGTCAGATAATGTTTTAATAATCATCTTTGTATTTACTCTTCAGAAATGCTGTTTGGACTGCCCTCTAACGTGGAAAAGCAAACAATTGATGTAGAGATGCTGTACTGATTTATTTTGTCCTGTGGTGGGATTCAAAGTGGATGAGTATGAATGCAATTCAATATTAATTCTACTCTAATGCCAGTATGATAGATATAGATGCACCTTGGTTACAATAGCTGTATTGTTGGTCAGATAATGTTTTAAATATCATCTTTGTATTTACTCTTCAGAAATGCTGTTTGGACTGCCCTCTAACATGGAAAAGCAAACAATTGATGTAGAGATGCTGTACTGATTTATTTTGTCCAGTGGTAGGATTCAAAGTGGATGAGTATGAATGCAATTCAATATTAATTCTACTCTTATGCCAGTATGATAGATATAGATGCACCTTAGTTACAATAGCTGTATTGTTGGTCAGATAATGTTTTAATAATCATCTTTGTATTTACTCTTCAGAAATGCTGTTTGGACTGCCCTCTAACATGGAAAAGCAAACAATTGATGTAGAGATGCTGTACTGATTTATTTTGTCCAGTGGTGGGATTCAAAGTGGATGAGTATGAATGCAATTCAATATTAATTCTACTCTAATGACAGTATGATAGAAATAGATGCACCTTAGTTACAATAGCTGTATTGTTGGTCAGATAATGTTTTATATATCATCTTTGTATTTACTCTTCAGAAATGCTGTTTGGACTGCCCTCTAACATGGAAAAGCAAACAATTGATGTAGAGATGCTGTACTGATTTATTTTGTCCAGTGGTGGGATTCAAAGTGGATGAGTATGAATGCAATTCAATATTAATTCTACTCTAATGACAGTATGATAGATATAGATGCACCTTGGTTACAATAGCTGTATTGTTGGTCAGATAATGTTTTAATAATCATCTTTGTATTTACTCTTCAGAAATGCTGTTTGGACTGCCCTCTAACATGGAAAAGCAAACAATTGATGTAGAGATGCTGTACTGATTTATTTTGTCCTGTGGTGGGATTCAAAGTGGATGAGTATGAATGCAATTCAATATTAATTCTACTCTTATGCCAGTATGATAGATATAGATGCACCTTAGTTACAATAGCTGTATTGTTGGTCAGATAATGTTTTAATAATCATCTTTGTATTTACTCTTCAGAAATGCTGTTTGGACTGCCCTCTAACATGGAAAAGCAAACAATTGATGTAGAGATGCTGTACTGATTTATTTTGTCCAGTGGTGGGATTCAAAGTGGATGAGTATGAATGCAATTCAATATTAATTCTACTCTAATGCCAGTATGTTAGATATAGATGCACCTTAGTTACAATAGCTGTATTGTTGGTCAGATAATGTTTTAAATATCATCTTTGTATTTACTCTTCAGAAATGCTGTTTGGACTGCCCTCTAACATGGAAAAGCAAACAATTGATGTAGAGATGCTGTACTGATTTATTTTGTCCAGTGGTGGGATTCAAAGTGGATGAGTATGAATGCAATTCAATATTAATTCTACTCTAATGACAGTATGATAGAAATAGATGCACCTTGGTTACAATAGCTGTATTGTTGGTCAGATAATGTTTTAATAATCATCTTTGTATTTACTCTTCAGAAATGCTGTTTGGACTGCCCTCTAACATGGAAAAGCAAACAATTGATGTAGAGATGCTGTACTGATTTATTTTGTCCAGTGGTGGGATTCAAAGTGGATGAGTATGAATGCAATTCAATATTAATTCTACTCTAATGCCAGTATGTTAGATATAGATGCACCTTGGTTACAATAGCTGTATTGTTGGTCAGATAATGTTTTAATAATCATCTTTGTATTTACTCTTCAGAAATGCTGTTTGGACTGCCCTCTAACGTGGAAAAGCAAACAATTGATGTAGAGATGCTGTACTGATTTATTTTGTCCTGTGGTGGGATTCAAAGTGGATGAGTATGAATGCAATTCAATATTAATTCTACTCTAATGCCAGTATGATAGATATAGATGCACCTTGGTTACAATAGCTGTATTGTTGGTCAGATAATGTTTTAAATATCATCTTTGTATTTACTCTTCAGAAATGCTGTTTGGACTGCCCTCTAACATGGAAAAGCAAACAATTGATGTAGAGATGCTGTACTGATTTATTTTGTCCAGTGGTAGGATTCAAAGTGGATGAGTATGAATGCAATTCAATATTAATTCTACTCTTATGCCAGTATGATAGATATAGATGCACCTTAGTTACAATAGCTGTATTGTTGGTCAGATAATGTTTTAATAATCATCTTTGTATTTACTCTTCAGAAATGCTGTTTGGACTGCCCTCTAACATGGAAAAGCAAACAATTGATGTAGAGATGCTGTACTGATTTATTTTGTCCAGTGGTGGGATTCAAAGTGGATGAGTATGAATGCAATTCAATATTAATTCTACTCTAATGACAGTATGATAGAAATAGATGCACCTTAGTTACAATAGCTGTATTGTTGGTCAGATAATGTTTTAAATATCATCTTTGTATTTACTCTTCAGAAATGCTGTTTGGACTGCCCTCTAACATGGAAAAGCAAACAATTGATGTAGAGATGCTGTACTGATTTATTTTGTCCAGTGGTGGGATTCAAAGTGGATGAGTATGAATGCAATTCAATATTAATTCTACTCTAATGACAGTATGATAGAAATAGATGCACCTTGGTTACAATAGCTGTATTGTTGGTCAGATAATGTTTTAATAATCATCTTTGTATTTACTCTTCAGAAATGCTGTTTGGACTGCCCTCTAACATGGAAAAGCAAACAATTGATGTAGAGATGCTGTACTGATTTATTTTGTCCAGTGGTGGGATTCAAAGTGGATGAGTATGAATGCAATTCAATATTAATTCTACTCTAATGACAGTATGATAGATATAGATGCACCTTAGTTACAATAGCTGTATTGTTGGTCAGATAATGTTTTAATAATCATCTTTGTATTTACTCTTCAGAAATGCTGTTTGGACTGCCCTCTAACATGGAAAAGCAAACAAATGATGTAGAGATGCTGTACTGATTTATTTTGTCCAGTGGTGGGATTCAAAGTGGATGAGTATGAATGCAATTCAATATTAATTCTACTCTAATGACAGTATGATAGAAATAGATGCACCTTGGTTACAATAGCTGTATTGTTGGTCAGATAATGTTTTAATAATCATCTTTGTATTTACTCTTCAGAAATGCTGTTTGGACTGCCCTCTAACATGGAAAAGCAAACAATTGATGTAGAGATGCTGTACTGATTTATTTTGTCCAGTGGTGGGATTCAAAGTGGATGAGTATGAATGCAATTCAATATTAATTCTACTCTTATGCCAGTATGATAGATATAGATGCACCTTAGTTACAATAGCTGTATTGTTGGTCAGATAATGTTTTAATAATCATATTTGTATTTACTCTTCAGAAATGCTGTTTGGACTGCCCTCTAACATGGAAAAGCAAACAATTGATGTAGAGATGCTGTACTGATTTATTTTGTCCAGTGGTGGGATTCAAAGTGGATGAGTATGAATGCAATTCAATATTAATTCTACTCTAATGACAGTATGATAGATATAGATGCACCTTAGTTACAATAGCTGTATTGTTGGTCAGATAATGTTTTAAATATCATCTTTGTATTTACTCTTCAGAAATGCTGTTTGGACTGCCCTCTAACATGGAAAAGCAAACAATTGATGTAGAGATGCTGTACTGATTTATTTTGTCCAGTGGTGGGATTCAAAGTGGATGAGTATGAATGCAATTCAATATTAATTCTACTCTAATGACAGTATGATAGATATAGATGCACCTTGGTTACAATAGCTGTATTGTTGGTCAGATAATGTTTTAATAATCATCTTTGTATTTACTCTTCAGAAATGCTGTTTGGACTGCCCTCTAACATGGAAAAGCAAACAATTGATGTAGAGATGCTGTACTGATTTATTTTGTCCAGTGGTGGGATTCAAAGTGGATGAGTATGAATGCAATTCAATATTAATTCTACTCTAATGACAGTATGATAGAAATAGATGCACCTTCGTTACAATAGCTGTATTGTTGGTCAGATAATGTTTTAAATATCATCTTTGTATTTACTCTTCAGAAATGCTGTTTGGACTGCCCTCTAACATGGAAAAGCAAACAATTGATGTAGAGATGCTGTACTGATTTATTTTGTCCAGTGGTGGGATTCAAAGTGGATGAGTATGAATGCAATTCAATATTAATTCTACTCTAATGACAGTATGATAGAAATAGATGCACCTTGGTTACAATAGCTGTATTGTTGGTCAGATAATGTTTTAAATATCATCTTTGTATTTACTCTTCAGAAATGCTGTTTGGACTGCCCTCTAACATGGAAAAGCAAACAATTGATGTAGAGATGCTGTACTGATTTATTTTGTCCAGTGGTGGGATTCAAAGTGGATGAGTATGAATGCAATTCAATATTAATTCTACTCTAATGACAGTATGATAGAAATAGATGCACCTTGGTTACAATAGCTGTATTGTTGGTCAGATAATGTTTTAATAATCATCTTTGTATTTACTCTTCAGAAATGCTGTTTGGACTGCCCTCTAACATGGAAAAGCAAACAATTGATGTAGAGATGCTGTACTGATTTATTTTGTCCAGTGGTGGGATTCAAAGTGGATGAGTATGAATGCAATTCAATATTAATTCTACTCTAATGACAGTATGATAGAAATAGATGCACCTTGGTTACAATAGCTGTATTGTTGGTCAGATAATGTTTTAAATATCATCTTTGTATTTACTCTTCAGAAATGCTGTTTGGACTGCCCTCTAACATGGAAAAGCAAACAATTGATGTAGAGATGCTGTACTGATTTATTTTGTCCAGTGGTGGGATTCAAAGTGGATGAGTATGAATGCAATTCAATATTAATTCTACTCTAATGCCAGTATGTTAGATATAGATGCACCTTAGTTACAATAGCTGTATTGTTGGTCAGATAATGTTTTAAATATCATCTTTGTATTTACTCTTCAGAAATGCTGTTTGGACTGCCCTCTAACATGGAAAAGCAAACAATTGATGTAGAGATGCTGTACTGATTTATTTTGTCCAGTGGTGGGATTCAAAGTGGATGAGTATGAATGCAATTCAATATTAATTCTACTCTAATGACAGTATGATAGAAATAGATGCACCTTGGTTACAATAGCTGTATTGTTGGTCAGATAATGTTTTAATAATCATCTTTGTATTTACTCTTCAGAAATGCTGTTTGGACTGCCCTCTAACATGGAAAAGCAAACAATTGATGTAGAGATGCTGTACTGATTTATTTTGTCCAGTGGTGGGATTCAAAGTGGATGAGTATGAATGCAATTCAATATTAATTCTACTCTAATGCCAGTATGTTAGATATAGATGCACCTTGGTTACAATAGCTGTATTGTTGGTCAGATAATGTTTTAATAATCATCTTTGTATTTACTCTTCAGAAATGCTGTTTGGACTGCCCTCTAACATGGAAAAGCAAACAATTGATGTAGAGATGCTGTACTGATTTATTTTGTCCAGTGGTGGGATTCAAAGTGGATGAGTATGAATGCAATTCAATATTAATTCTACTCTAATGCCAGTATGATAGATATAGATGCACCTTGGTTACAATAGCTGTATTGTTGGTCAGATAATGTTTTAATAATCATCTTTGTATTTACTCTTCAGAAATGCTGTTTGGACTGCCCTCTAACATGGAAAAGCAAACAATTGATGTAGAGATGCTGTACTGATTTATTTTGTCCAGTGGTGGGATTCAAAGTGGATGAGTATGAATGCAATTCAATATTAATTCTACTCTAATGACAGTATGATAGAAATAGATGCACCTTAGTTACAATAGCTGTATTGTTGGTCAGATAATGTTTTAATAATCATCTTTGTATTTACTCTTCAGAAATGCTGTTTGGACTGCCCTCTAACATGGAAAAGCAAACAATTGATGTAGAGATGCTGTACTGATTTATTTTGTCCAGTGGTGGGATTCAAAGTGGATGAGTATGAATGCAATTCAATATTAATTCTACTCTAATGCCAGTATGTTAGATATAGATGCACCTTAGTTACAATAGCTGTATTGTTGGTCAGATAATGTTTTAATAATCATCTTTGTATTTACTCTTCAGAAATGCTGTTTGGACTGCCCTCTAACATGGAAAAGCAAACAATTGATGTAGAGATGCTGTACTGATTTATTTTGTCCAGTGGTGGGATTCAAAGTGGATGAGTATGAATGCAATTCAATATTAATTCTACTCTAATGCCAGTATGTTAGATATAGATGCACCTTAGTTACAATAGCTGTATTGTTGGTCAGATAATGTTTTAATAATCATCTTTGTATTTACTCTTCAGAAATGCTGTTTGGACTGCCCTCTAACATGGAAAAGCAAACAATTGATGTAGAGATGCTGTACTGATTTATTTTGTCCAGTGGTGGGATTCAAAGTGGATGAGTATGAATGCAATTCAATATTAATTCTACTCTAATGCCAGTATGTTAGATATAGATGCACCTTAGTTACAATAGCTGTATTGTTGGTCAGATAATGTTTTAATAATCATCTTTGTATTTACTCTTCAGAAATGCTGTTTGGACTGCCCTCTAATATGGAAAAGCAAACAATTGATGTAGAGATGCTGTACTGATTTATTTTGTCCAGTGGTGGGATTCAAAGTGGATGAGTATGAATGCAATTCAATATTAATTCTACTCTAATGACAGTATGATAGAAATAGATGCACCTTAGTTACAATAGCTGTATTGTTGGTCAGATAATGTTTTAATAATCATCTTTGTATTTACTCTTCAGAAATGCTCTTGGGACTGCCCTCTAACATGGAAAAGCAAACAATTGATGTAGAGATGCTGTACTGATTTATTTTGTCCAGTGGTGGGATTCAAAGTGGATGAGTATGAATGCAATTCAATATTAATTCTACTCTAATGACAGTATGATAGAAATAGATGCACCTTAGTTACAATAGCTGTATTGTTGGTCAGATAATGTTTTAATAATCATCTTTGTATTTACTCTTCAGAAATGCTGTTTGGACTGCCCTCTAACATGGAAAAGCAAACAATTGATGTAGAGATGCTGTACTGATTTATTTTGTCCAGTGGTGGGATTCAAAGTGGATGAGTATGAATGCAATTCAATATTAATTCTACTCTAATGCCAGTATGTTAGATATAGATGCACCTTAGTTACAATAGCTGTATTGTTGGTCAGATAATGTTTTAATAATCATCTTTGTATTTACTCTTCAGAAATGCTGTTTGGACTGCCCTCTAACATGGAAAAGCAAACAATTGATGTAGAGATGCTGTACTGATTTATTTTGTCCAGTGGTGGGATTCAAAGTGGATGAGTATGAATGCAATTCAATATTAATTCTACTCTAATGCCAGTATGTTAGATATAGATGCACCTTAGTTACAATAGCTGTATTGTTGGTCAGATAATGTTTTAATAATCATCTTTGTATTTACTCTTCAGAAATGCTGTTTGGACTGCCCTCTAACATGGAAAAGCAAACAATTGATGTAGAGATGCTGTACTGATTTATTTTGTCCAGTGGTGGGATTCAAAGTGGATGAGTATGAATGCAATTCAATATTAATTCTACTCTAATGACAGTATGATAGAAATAGATGCACCTTAGTTACAATAGCTGTATTGTTGGTCAGATAATGTTTTAAATATCATCTTTGTATTTACTCTTCAGAAACGCTGTTTGGACTGCCCTCTAACATGGAAAAGCAAACAATTGATGTAGAGATGCTGTACTGATTTATTTTGTCCAGTGGTGGGATTCAAAGTGGATGAGTATGAATGCAATTCAATATTAATTCTACTCTAATGACAGTATGTTAGATATAGATGCACCTTGGTTACAATAGCTGTATTGTTGGTCAGATAATGTTTTAAATATCATCTTTGTATTTACTCTTCAGAAACGCTGTTTGGACTGCCCTCTAACATGGAAAAGCAAACAATTGATGTAGAGATGCTGTACTGATTTATTTTGTCCAGTGGTGGGATTCAAAGTGGATGAGTATGAATGCAATTCAATATTAATTCTACTCTAATGCCAGTATGTTAGATATAGATGCACCTTAGTTACAATAGCTGTATTGTTGGTCAGATAATGTTTTAAATATCATCTTTGTATTTACTCTTCAGAAACGCTGTTTGGACTGCCCTCTAACATGGAAAAGCAAACAATTGATGTAGAGATGCTGTACTGATTTATTTTGTCCAGTGGTGGGATTCAAAGTGGATGAGTATGATTGCAATTCAATATTAATTCTACTCTAATGCCAGTATGTTAGATATAGATGCACCTTAGTTACAATAGCTGTATTGTTGGTCAGATAATTTTTTAAATATCATCTTTGTATTTACTCTTCAGAAACGCTGTTTGGACTGCCCTCTAACATGGAAAAGCAAACAATTGATGTAGAGATGCTGTACTGATTTATTTTGTCCAGTGGTGGGATTCAAAGTGGATGAGTATGAATGCAATTCAATATTAATTCTACTCTAATGACAGTATGATAGAAATAGATGCACCTTAGTTACAATAGCTGTATTGTTGGTCAGATAATGTTTTAATAATCATCTTTGTATTTACTCTTCAGAAATGCTGTTTGGACTGCCCTCTAACATGGAAAAGCAAACAATTGATGTAGAGATGCTGTACTGATTTATTTTGTCCAGTGGTGGGATTCAAAGTGGATGAGTATGAATGCAATTCAATATTAATTCTACTCTAATGCCAGTATGATAGATATAGATGCACCTTGGTTACAATAGCTGTATTGTTGGTCAGATAATGTTTTAATAATCATCTTTGTATTTACTCTTCAGAAATGCTCTTAGGACTGCCCTCTAACATGGAAAAGCAAACAATTGATGAAGAGTTGCTGTACTGATTTATTTTGTCCAGTGGTGGGATTCAAAGTGGATGAGTATGAATGCAATTCAATATTAATTCTACTCTAATGACAGTATGATAGAAATAGATGCACCTTAGTTACAATAGCTGTATTGTTGGTCAGATAATGTTTTAAATATCATCTTTGTATTTACTCTTCAGAAATGCTGTTTGGACTGCCCTCTAACATGGAAAAGCAAACAATTGATGTAGAGATGCTGTACTGATTTATTTTGTCCAGTGGTGGGATTCAAAGTGGATGAGTATGAATGCAATTCAATATTAATTCTACTCTAATGACAGTATGATAGATATAGATGCACCTTGGTTACAATAGCTGTATTGTTGGTCAGATAATGTTTTAATAATCATCTTTGTATTTACTCTTCAGAAATGCTCTTAGGACTGCCCTCTAACATGGAAAAGCAAACAATTGATGAAGAGTTGCTGTACTGATTTATTTTGTCCAGTGGTGGGATTCAAAGTGGATGAGTATGAATGCAATTCAATATTAATTCTACTCTAATGACAGTATGATAGAAATAGATGCACCTTAGTTACAATAGCTGTATTGTTGGTCAGATAATGTTTTAATAATCATCTTTGTATTTACTCTTCAGAAATGCTGTTTGGACTGCCCTCTAACATGGAAAAGCAAAGAATTGATGTAGAGATGCTGTACTGATTTATTTTGTCCAGTGGTGGGATTCAAAGTGGATGAGTATGAATGCAATTCAATATTAATTCTACTCTAATGACAGTATGATAGGAATAGATGCACCTTAGTTACAATAGCTGTATTGTTGGTCAGATAATGTTTTAATAATCATCTTTGTATTTACTCTTCAGAAATGCTGTTTGGACTGCCCTCTAACATGGAAAAGCAAACAATTGATGTAGAGATGCTGTACTGATTTATTTTGTCCAGTGGTGGGATTCAAAGTGGATGAGTATGAATGCAATTCAATATTAATTCTACTCTAATGACAGTATGATAGATATAGATGCACCTTGGTTACAATAGCTGTATTGTTGGTCAGATAATGTTTTAATAATCATCTTTGTATTTACTCTTCAGAAATGCTGTTTGGACTGCCCTCTAACATGGAAAAGCAAACAATTGATGTAGAGATGCTGTACTGATTTATTTTGTCCAGTGGTGGGATTCAAAGTGGATGAGTATGAATGCAATTCAATATTAATTCTACTCTAATGACAGTATGATAGATATAGATGCACCTTGGTTACAATAGCTGTATTGTTGGTCAGATAATGTTTTAAAAATCATCTTTGTATTTACTCTTCAGAAATGCTGTTTGGACTGCCCTCTAACATGGAAAAGCAAACAATTGATGAAGAGATGCTGTACTGATTTATTTTGTCCAGTGGTGGGATTCAAAGTGGATGAGTATGAATGCAATTCAATATTAATTCTACTCTAATGACAGTATGATAGATATAGATGCACCTTGGTTACAATAGCTGTATTGTTGGTCAGATAATGTTTTAATAATCATCTTTGTATTTACTCTTCAGAAATGCTGTTTGGACTGCCCTCTTACATGGAAAAGCAAACAATTGATGAAGAGATGCTGTACTGATTTATTTTGTCCAGTGGTGGGATTCAAAGTGGATGAGTATGAATGCAATTCAATATTAATTCTACTCTAATGACAGTATGATAGATATAGATGCACCTTGGTTACAATAGCTGTATTGTTGGTCAGATAATGTTTTAATAATCATCTTTGTATTTACTCTTCAGAAATGCTGTTTGGACTGCCCTCTAACATGGAAAAGCAAACAATTGATGTAGAGATGCTGTACTGATTTATTTTGTCCAGTGGTGGGATTCAAAGTGGATGAGTATGAATGCAATTCAATATTAATTCTACTCTAATGACAGTATGATAGATATAGATGCACCTTGGTTACAATAGCTGTATTGTTGGTCAGATAATGTTTTAATAATCATCTTTGTATTTACTCTTCAGAAATGCTGTTTAGACTGCCCTCTAACATGGAAAAGCAAACAATTGATGTAGAGATGCTGTACTGATTTATTTTGTCCAGTGGTGGGATTCAAAGTGGATGAGTATGAATGCAATTCAATATTAATTCTACTCTAATGACAGTATGATAGAAATAGATGCACCTTGGTTACAATAGCTGTATTGTTGGTCAGATAATGTTTTAAATATCATCTTTGTATTTACTCTTCAGAAATGCTGTTTGGACTGCCCTCTAACATGGAAAAGCAAACAATTGATGTAGAGATGCTGTACTGATTTATTTTGTCCAGTGGTGGGATTCAAAGTGGATGAGTATGAATGCAATTCAATATTAATTCTACTCTAATGACAGTATGATAGAAATAGATGCACCTTGGTTACAATAGCTGTATTGTTGGTCAGATAATGTTTTAATAATCATCTTTGTATTTACTCTTCAGAAATGCTGTTTGGACTGCCCTCTAACATGGAAAAGCAAACAATTGATGTAGAGATGCTGTACTGATTTATTTTGTCCAGTGGTGGGATTCAAAGTGGATGAGTATGAATGCAATTCAATATTAATTCTACTCTAATGACAGTATGATAGAAATAGATGCACCTTGGTTACAATAGCTGTATTGTTGGTCAGATAATGTTTTAATAATCATCTTTGTATTTACTCTTCAGAAATGCTGTTTGGACTGCCCTCTAACATGGAAAAGCAAACAATTGATGTAGAGATGCTGTACTGATTTATTTTGTCCAGTGGTGGGATTCAAAGTGGATGAGTATGAATGCAATTCAATATTAATTCTACTCTAATGCCAGTATGATAGAAATAGATGCACCTTGGTTACAATAGCTGTATTGTTGGTCAGATAATGTTTTAAATATCATCTTTGTATTTACTCTTCAGAAATGCTGTTTGGACTGCCCTCTAACATGGAAAAGCAAACAATTGATGTAGAGATGCTGTACTGATTTATTTTGTCCAGTGGTGGGATTCAAAGTGGATGAGTATGAATGCAATTCAATATTAATTCTACTCTAAAGCCAGTATGATAGAAATAGATGCACCTTAGTTACAATAGCTGTATTGTTGGTCAGATAATGTTTTAATAATCATCTTTGTATTTACTCTTCAGAAATGCTGTTTGGACTGCCCTCTAACATGGAAAAGCAAACAATTGATGTAGAGATGCTGTACTGATTTATTTTGTCCAGTGGTGGGATTCAAAGTGGATGAGTATGAATGCAGTTCAATATTAATTCTACTCTAATGACAGTATGATAGAAATAGATGCACCTTGGTTACAATAGCTGTATTGTTGGTCAGATAATGTTTTAATAATCATCTTTGCATTTACTCTTCAGAAATGCTGTTTGGACTGCCCTCTAACATGGAAAAGCAAACAATTGATGTAGAGATGCTGTACTGATTTATTTTGTCCAGTGGTGGGATTCAAAGTGGATGAGTATGAATGCAATTCAATATTAATTCTACTCTAATGACAGTATGATAGAAATAGATGCACCTTGGTTACAATAGCTGTATTGTTGGTCAGATAATGTTTTAATAATCATCTTTGTATTTACTCTTCAGAAATGCTGTTTGGACTGCCCTCTAACATGGAAAAGCAAACAATTGATGTAGAGATGCTGTACTGATTTATTTTGTCCAGTGGTGGGATTCAAAGTGGATGAGTATGAATGCAATTCAATATTAATTCTACTCTAATGCCAGTATGATAGATATAGATGCACCTTGGTTACAATAGCTGTATTGTTGGTCAGATAATGTTTTAAATATCATCTTTGTATTTACTCTTCAGAAATGCTGTTTGGACTGCCCTCTAACATGGAAAAGCAAACAATTGATGTAGAGATGCTGTACTGATTTATTTTGTCCAGTGGTGGGATTCAAAGTGGATGAGTATGAATGCAATTCAATATTAATTCTACTCTAATGACAGTATGATAGAAATAGATGCACCTTGGTTACAATAGCTGTATTGTTGGTCAGATAATGTTTTAATAATCATCTTTGTATTTACTCTTCAGAAATGCTGTTTGGACTGCCCTCTAACATGGAAAAGCAAACAATTGATGTAGAGATGCTGTACTGATTTATTTTGTCCAGTGGTGGGATTCAAAGTGGATGAGTATGAATGCAATTCAATATTAATTCTACTCTAATGACAGTATGATAGAAATAGATGCACCTTAGTTACAATAGCTGTATTGTTGGTCAGATAATGTTTTAATAATCATCTTTGTATTTACTCTTCAGAAATGCTGTTTGGACTGCCCTCTAACATGGAAAAGCAAACAATTGATGTAGAGATGCTGTACTGATTTATTTTGTCCAGTGGTGGGATTCAAAGTGGATGAGTATGAATGCAATTCAATATTAATTCTACTCTAATGACAGTATGATAGAAATAGATGCACCTTGGTTACAATAGCTGTATTGTTGGTCAGATAATGTTTTAATAATCATCTTTGCATTTACTCTTCAGAAATGCTGTTTGGACTGCCCTCTAACATGGAAAAGCAAACAATTGATGTAGAGATGCTGTACTGATTTATTTTGTCCAGTGGTGGGATTCAAAGTGGATGAGTATGAATGCAATTCAATATTAATTCTACTCTAATGACAGTATGATAGAAATAGATGCACCTTGGTTACAATAGCTGTATTGTTGGTCAGATAATGTTTTAATAATCATCTTTGTATTTACTCTTCAGAAATGCTGTTTGGACTGCCCTCTAACATGGAAAAGCAAACAATTGATGTAGAGATGCTGTACTGATTTATTTTGTCCAGTGGTGGGATTCAAAGTGGATGAGTATGAATGCAATTCAATATTAATTCTACTCTAATGCCAGTATGATAGATATAGATGCACCTTGGTTACAATAGCTGTATTGTTGGTCAGATAATGTTTTAATAATCATCTTTGTATTTACTCTTCAGAAATGCTGTTTGGACTGCCCTCTAACATGGAAAAGCAAACAATTGATGTAGAGATGCTGTACTGATTTATTTTGTCCAGTGGTGGGATTCAAAGTGGATGAGTATGAATGCAATTCAATATTAATTCTACTCTAATGCCAGTATGATAGATATAGATGCACCTTGGTTACAATAGCTGTATTGTTGGTCAGATAATGTTTTAAATATCATCTTTGTATTTACTCTTCAGAAATGCTGTTTGGACTGCCCTCTAACATGGAAAAGCAAACAATTGATGTAGAGATGCTGTACTGATTTATTTTGTCCAGTGGTGGGATTCAAAGTGGATGAGTATGAATGCAATTCAATATTAATTCTACTCTAATGCCAGTATGATAGATATAGATGCACCTTGGTTACAATAGCTGTATTGTTGGTCAGATAATGTTTTAATAATCATCTTTGTATTTACTCTTCAGAAATGCTGTTTGGACTGCCCTCTAACATGGAAAAGCAAACAATTGATGTAGAGATGCTGTACTGATTTATTTTTTCCAGTGGTGGGATTCAAAGTGGATGAGTATGAATGCAATTCAATATTAATTCTACTCTAATGCCAGTATGATAGATATAGATGCACCTTGGTTACAATAGCTGTATTGTTGGTCAGATAATGTTTTAATAATCATCTTTGTATTTACTCTTCAGAAATGCTGTTTGGACTGCCCTCTAACATGGAAAAGCAAACAATTGATGTAGAGATGCTGTACTGATTTATTTTTTCCAGTGGTGGGATTCAAAGTGGATGAGTATGAATGCAATTCAATATTAATTCTACTCTAATGCCAGTATGATAGATATAGATGCACCTTAGTTACAATAGCTGTATTGTTGGTCAGATAATGTTTTAATAATCATCTTTGTATTTACTCTTCAGAAATGCTGTTTGGACTGCCCTCTAACATGGAAAAGCAAACAATTGATGTAGAGATGCTGTACTGATTTATTTTGTCCAGTGGTGGGATTCAAAGTGGATGAGTATGAATGCAATTCAATATTAATTCTACTCTAATGCCAGTATGATAGATATAGATGCACCTTGGTTACAATAGCTGTATTGTTGGTCAGATAATGTTTTAATAATCATCTTTGTATTTACTCTTCAGAAATGCTGTTTGGACTGCCCTCTAACATGGAAAAGCAAACAATTGATGTAGAGATGCTGTACTGATTTATTTTGTCCAGTGGTGGGATTCAAAGTGGATGAGTATGAATGCAATTCAATATTAATTCTACTCTAATGCCAGTATGATAGATATAGATGCACCTTGGTTACAATAGCTGTATTGTTGGTCAGATAATGTTTTAATAATCATCTTTGTATTTACTCTTCAGAAATGCTGTTTGGACTGCCCTCTAACATGGAAAAGCAAACAATTGATGTAGAGATGCTGTACTGATTTATTTTGTCCAGTGGTGGGATTCAAAGTGGATGAGTATGAATGCAATTCAATATTAATTCTACTCTAATGACAGTATGATAGAAATAGATGCACCTTAGTTACAATAGCTGTATTGTTGGTCAGATAATGTTTTAATAATCATCTTTGTATTTACTCTTCAGAAATGCTGTTTGGACTGCCCTCTAACATGGAAAAGCAAACAATTGATGTAGAGATGCTGTACTGATTTATTTTTTCCAGTGGTGGGATTCAAAGTGGATGAGTATGAATGCAATTCAATATTAATTCTACTCTAATGACAGTATGATAGAAATAGATGCACCTTAGTTACAATAGCTGTATTGTTGGTCAGATAATGTTTTAATAATCATCTTTGTATTTACTCTTCAGAAATGCTGTTTGGACTGCCCTCTAACATGGAAAAGCAAACAATTGATGTAGAGATGCTGTACTGATTTATTTTGTCCAGTGGTGGGATTCAAAGTGGATGAGTATGAATGCAATTCAATATTAATTCTACTCTAATGACAGTATGATAGAAATAGATGCACCTTGGTTATAATAGCTGTATTGTTGGTCAGATAATGTTTTAATAATCATCTTTGTATTTACTCTTCAGAAATGCTTTTTGGACTGCCCTCTAACATGGAAAAGCAAACAATTGATGTAGAGATGCTGTACTGATTTATTTTGTCCAGTGGTGGGATTCAAAGTGGATGAGTATGAATGCAATTCAATATTAATTCTACTCTAATGACAGTATGATAGATGTAGATGCACCTTGGTTACAATAGCTGTATTGTTGGTCAGATAATGTTTTAATAATCATCTTTGTATTTACTCTTCAGAAATGCTGTTTGGACTGCCCTCTAACATGGAAAAGCAAACAATTGATGTAGAGATGCTGTACTGATTTATTTTGTCCAGTGGTGGGATTCAAAGTGGATGAGTATGAATGCAATTCAATATTAATTCTACTCTAATGACAGTATGATAGAAATAGATGCACCTTAGTTACAATAGCTGTATTGTTGGTCAGATAATGTTTTAAATATCATCTTTGTATTTACTCTTCAGAAATGCTGTTTGGACTGCCCTCTAATATGGAAAAGCAAACAATTGATGTAGAGATGCTGTACTGATTTATTTTGTCCAGTGGTGGGATTCAAAGTGGATGCGTATGAATGCAATTCAATATTAATTCTACTCTAATGCCAGTATGATAGATATAGATGCACCTTGGTTACAATAGCTGTATAGTTGGTCAGATAATGTTTTAATAATCATCTTTGTATTTACTCTTCAGAAATGCTGTTTGGACTGCCCTCTAACATGGAAAAGCAAACAATTGATGTAGAGATGCTGTACTGATTTATTTTGTCCAGTGGTGGGATTCAAAGTGGATGAGTATGAATGCAATTCAATATTAATTCTACTCTAATGACAGTATGATAGATATAGATGCACCTTAGTTACAATAGCTGTATTGTTGGTCAGATAATGTTTTAAATATCATCTTTGTATTTACTCTTCAGAAATGCTGTTTGGACTGCCCTCTAACATGGAAAAGCAAACAATTGATGTAGAGATGCTGTACTGATTTATTTTGTCCAGTGGTGGGATTCAAAGTGGATGAGTATGAATGCAATTCAATATTAATTCTACTCTAATGACAGTATGATAGATATAGATGCACCTTAGTTACAATAGCTGTATTGTTGGTCAGATAATGTTTTAAACATCATCTTTGTATTTACTCTTCAGAAATGCTGTTTGGACTGCCCTCTAACATGGAAAAGCAAACAATTGATGTAGAGATGCTGTACTGATTTATTTTGTCCAGTGGTGGGATTCAAAGTGGATGAGTATGAATGCAATTCAATATTAATTCTACTCTAATGACAGTATGATAGAAATAGATGCACCTTAGTTACAATAGCTGTATTGTTGGTCAGATAATGTTTTAAATATCATCTTTGTATTTACTCTTCAGAAATGCTGTTTGGACTGCCCTCTAATATGGAAAAGCAAACAATTGATGTAGAGATGCTGTACTGATTTATTTTGTCCAGTGGTGGGATTCAAAGTGGATGAGTATGAATGCAATTCAATATTAATTCTACTCTAATGCCAGTATGATAGATATAGATGCACCTTGGTTACAATAGCTGTATAGTTGGTCAGATAATGTTTTAATAATCATCTTTGTATTTACTCTTCAGAAATGCTGTTTGGACTGCCCTCTAACATGGAAAAGCAAACAATTGATGAAGAGATGCTGTACTGATTTATTTTGTCCAGTGGTGGGATTCAAAGTGGATGAGTATGAATGCAATTCAATATTAATTCTACTCTAATGCCAGTATGATAGATATAGATGCACCTTGGTTACAATAGCTGTATTGTTGGTCAGATAATGTTTTAATAATCATCTTTGTATTTACTCTTCAGAAATGCTGTTTGGACTGCCCTCTAACATGGAAAAGCAAACAATTGATGTAGAGATGCTGTACTGATTTATTTTTTCCAGTGGTGGGATTCAAAGTGGATGAGTATGAATGCAATTCAATATTAATTCTACTCTAATGCCAGTATGATAGATATAGATGCACCTTAGTTACAATAGCTGTATTGTTGGTCAGATAATGTTTTAATAATCATCTTTGTATTTACTCTTCAGAAATGCTTTTGGACTGCCCTCTAACATGGAAAAGCAAACAATTGATGTAGAGATGCTGTACTGATTTATTTTGTCCAGTGGTGGGATTCAAAGTGGATGAGTATGAATGCAATTCAATATTAATTCTACTCTAATGACAGTATGATAGAAATAGATGCACCTTGGTTACAATAGCTGTATTGTTGGTCAGATAATGTTTTAAATATCATCTTTGTATTTACTCTTCAGAAATGCTGTTTGGACTGCCCTCTAACATGGAAAAGCAAACAATTGATGTAGAGATGCTGTACTGATTTATTTTTTCCAGTGGTGGGATTCAAAGTGGATGAGTATGAATGCAATTCAATATTAATTCTACTCTAATGACAGTATGATAGAAATAGATGCACCTTGGTTACAATAGCTGTATTGTTGGTCAGGTAATGTTTTAAATATCATCTTTGTATTTACTCTTCAGAAATGCTGTTTGGACTGCCCTCTAACATGGAAAAGCAAACAATTGATGTAGAGATGCTGTACTGATTTATTTTGTCCAGTGGTGGGATTCAAAGTGGATGAGTATGAATGCAATTCAATATTAATTCTACTCTAATGACAGTATGATAGAAATAGATGCACCTTGGTTACAATAGCTGTATTGTTGGTCAGATAATGTTTTAAATATCATCTTTGTATTTACTCTTCAGAAATGCTGTTTGGACTGCCCTCTAACATGGAAAAGCAAACAATTGATGTAGAGATGCTGTACTGATTTATTTTTTCCAGTGGTGGGATTCAAAGTGGATGAGTATGAATGCAATTCAATATTAATTCTACTCTAATGACAGTATGATAGAAATAGATGCACCTTGGTTACAATAGCTGTATTGTTGGTCAGATAATGTTTTAATAATCATCTTTGTATTTACTCTTCAGAAATGCTGTTTGGACTGCCCTCTAACATGGAAAAGCAAACAATTGATGTAGAGATGCTGTACTGATTTATTTTGTCCAGTGGTGGGATTCAAAGTGGATGAGTATGAATGCAATTCAATATTAATTCTACTCTAATGCCAGTATGATAGATATAGATGCACCTTGGTTACAATAGCTGTATTGTTGGTCAGATAATGTTTTAATAATCATCTTTGTATTTACTCTTCAGAAATGCTGTTTGGACTGCCCTCTAACATGGAAAAGCAAACAATTGATGTAGAGATGCTGTACTGATTTATTTTGTCCAGTGGTGGGATTCAAAGTGGATGAGTATGAATGCAATTCAATATTAATTCTACTCTAATGACAGTATGATAGATATAGATGCACCTTAGTTACAATAGCTGTATTGTTGGTCAGATAATGTTTTAATAATCATCTTTGTATTTACTCTTCAGAAATGCTGTTTGGACTGCCCTCTAACATGGAAAAGCAAACAATTGATGTAGAGATGCTGTACTGATTTATTTTGTCCAGTGGTGGGATTCAAAGTGGATGAGTATGAATGCAATTCAATATTAATTCTACTCTAATGACAGTATGATAGAAATAGATGCACCTTAGTTACAATAGCTGTATTGTTGGTCAGATAATGTTTTAATAATCATCTTTGTATTTACTCTTCAGAAATGCTGTTTGGACTGCCCTCTAACATGGAAAAGCAAACAATTGATGTAGAGATGCTGTACTGATTTATTTTGTCCAGTGGTGGGATTCAAAGTGGATGAGTATGAATGCAATTCAATATTAATTCTACTCTAATGACAGTATGATAGAAATAGATGCACCTTAGTTACAATAGCTGTATTGTTGGTCAGATAATGTTTTAATAATCATCTTTGTATTTACTCTTCAGAAATGCTGTTTGGACTGCCCTCTAACATGGAAAAGCAAACAATTGATGTAGAGATGCTGTACTGATTTATTTTGTCCAGTGGTGGGATTCAAAGTGGATGAGAATGAATGCAATTCAATATTAATTCTACTCTAATGACAGTATGATAGATATAGATGCACCTTGGTTACAATAGCTGTATTGTTGGTCAGATAATGTTTTAATAATCATCTTTGTATTTACTCTTCAGAAATGCTGTTTGGACTGCCCTCTAACATGGAAAAGCAAACAATTGATGTAGAGATGCTGTACTGATTTATTTTGTCCAGTGGTGGGATTCAAAGTGGATGAGTATGAATGCAATTCAATATTAATTCTACTCTAATGACAGTATGATAGAAATAGATGCACCTTAGTTACAATAGCTGTATTGTTGGTCAGATAATGTTTTAATAATCATCTTTGTATTTACTCTTCAGAAATGCTGTTTGGACTGCCCTCTAACATGGAAAAGCAAACAATTGATGTAGAGATGCTGTACTGATTTATTTTGTCCAGTGGTGGGATTCAAAGTGGATGAGTATGAATGCAATTCAATATTAATTCTACTCTAATGACAGTATGATAGATATAGATGCACCTTAGTTACAATAGCTGTATTGTTGGTCAGATAATGTTTTAATAATCATCTTTGTATTTACTCTTCAGAAATGCTGTTTGGACTGCCCTCTAACATGGAAAAGCAAACAATTGATGTAGAGATGCTGTACTGATTTATTTTGTCCAGTGGTGGGATTCAAAGTGGATGAGTATGAATGCAATTCAATATTAATTCTACTCTAATGACAGTATGATAGAAATAGTTGCACCTTAGTTACAATAGCTGTATTGTTGGTCAGATAATGTTTTAATAATCATCTTTGTATTTACTCTTCAGAAATGCTGTTTGGACTGCCCTCTAACATGGAAAAGCAAACAATTGATGGAGAGATGCTGTACTGATTTATTTTGTCCAGTGGTGGGATTCAAAGTGGATGAGTATGAATGCAATTCAATATTAATTCTACTCTAATGACAGTATGATAGAAATAGATGCACCTTGGTTACAATAGCTGTATTGTTGGTCAGATAATGTTTTAATAATCATCTTTGTATTTACTCTTCAGAAATGCTGTTTGGACTGCCCTCTAACATGGAAAAGCAAACAATTGATGTAGAGATGCTGTACTGATTTATTTTGTCCAGTGGTGGGATTCAAAGTGGATGAGTATGAATGCAATTCAATATTAATTCTACTCTAATGCCAGTATGATAGATATAGATGCACCTTAGTTACAATAGCTGTATTGTTGGTCAGATAATGTTTTAATAATCATCTTTGTATTTACTCTTCAGAAATGCTCTTAGGACTGCCCTCTTACATGGAAAAGCAAACAATTGATGTAGAGATGCTGTACTGATTTATTTTGTCCAGTGGTGGGATTCAAAGTGGATGAGTATGAATGCAATTCAATATTAATTCTACTCTAATGACAGTATGATAGAAATAGATGCACCTTAGTTACAATAGCTGTATTGTTGGTCAGATAATGTTTTAATAATCATCTTTGTATTTACTCTTCAGAAATGCTCTTAGGACTGCCCTCTTACATGGAAAAGCAAACAATTGATGTAGAGATGCTGTACTGATTTATTTTGTCCAGTGGTGGGATTCAAAGTGGATGAGTATGAATGCAATTCAATATTAATTCTACTCTAATGCCAGTATGATAGATATAGATGCACCTTAGTTACAATAGCTGTATTGTTGGTCAGATAATGTTTTAATAATCATCTTTGTATTTACTCTTCAGAAATGCTGTTTGGACTGCCCTCTAACATGGAAAAGCAAACAATTGATGTAGAGATGCTGTACTGATTTATTTTGTCCAGTGGTGGGATTCAAAGTGGATGAGTATGAATGCAATTCAATATTAATTCTACTCTAATGACAGTATGATAGATATAGATGCACCTTAGTTACAATAGCTGTATTGTTGGTCAGATAATGTTTTAATAATCATCTTTGTATTTACTCTTCAGAAATGCTCTTAGGACTGCCCTCTTACATGGAAAAGCAAACAATTGATGTAGAGATGCTGTACTGATTTATTTTGTCCAGTGGTGGGATTCAAAGTGGATGAGTATGAATGCAATTCAATATTAATTCTACTCTAATGCCAGTATGATAGATATAGATGCACCTTAGTTACAATAGCTGTATTGTTGGTCAGATAATGTTTTAATAATCATCTTTGTATTTACTCTTCAGAAATGCTGTTTGGACTGCCCTCTAACATGGAAAAGCAAACAATTGATGTAGAGATGCTGTACTGATTTATTTTGTCCAGTGGTGGGATTCAAAGTGGATGAGTATGAATGCAATTCAATATTAATTCTACTCTAATGCCAGTATGATAGATATAGATGCACCTTGGTTACAATAGCTGTATTGTTGGTCAGATAATGTTTTAATAATCATCTTTGTATTTACTCTTCAGAAATGCTGTTTGGACTGCCCTCTAACATGGAAAAGCAAACAATTGATGTAGAGATGCTGTACTGATTTATTTTGTCCAGTGGTGGGATTCAAAGTGGATGAGTATGAATGCAATTCAATATTAATTCTACTCTAATGACAGTATGATAGAAATAGATGCACCTTAGTTACAATAGCTGTATTGTTGGTCAGATAATGTTTTAATAATCATCTTTGTATTTACTCTTCAGAAATGCTCTTAGGACTGCCCTCTTACATGGAAAAGCAAACAATTGATGTAGAGATGCTGTACTGATTTATTTTGTCCAGTGGTGGGATTCAAAGTGGATGAGTATGAATGCAATTCAATATTAATTCTACTCTAATGCCAGTATGATAGATATAGATGCACCTTAGTTACAATAGCGGTATTGTTGGTCAGATAATGTTTTAATAATCATCTTTGTATTTACTCTTCAGAAATGCTGTTTGGACTGCCCTCTAACATGGAAAAGCAAACAATTGATGTAGAGATGCTGTACTGATTTATTTTGTCCAGTGGTGGGATTCAAAGTGGATGAGTATGAATGCAATTCAATATTAATTCTACTCTAATGACAGTATGATAGAAATAGATGCACCTTAGTTACAATAGCTGTATTGTTGGTCAGATAATGTTTTAATAATCATCTTTGTATTTACTCTTCAGAAATGCTGTTTGGACTGCCCTCTAACATGGAAAAGCAAACAATTGATGTAGAGATGCTGTACTGATTTATTTTGTCCAGTGGTGGGATTCAAAGTGGATGAGTATGAATGCAATTCAATATTAATTCTACTCTAATGCCAGTATGATAGATATAGATGCACCTTAGTTACAATAGCTGTATTGTTGGTCAGATAATGTTTTAATAATCATCTTTGTATTTACTCTTCAGAAATGCTGTTTGGACTGCCCTCTAACATGGAAAAGCAAACAATTGATGTAGAGATGCTGTACTGATTTATTTTGTCCAGTGGTGGGATTCAAAGTGGATGAGTATGAATGCAATTCAATATTAATTCTACTCTAATGACAGTATGATAGAAATAGATGCACCTTAGTTACAATAGCTGTATTGTTGGTCAGATAATGTTTTAATAATCATCTTTGTATTTACTCTTCAGAAATGCTCTTATGACTGCCCTCTTACATGGAAAAGCAAACAATTGATGTAGAGATGCTGTACTGATTTATTTTGTCCAGTGGTGGGATTCAAAGTGGATGAGTATGAATGCAATTCAATATTAAATCTACTCTAATGCCAGTATGATAGATATAGATGCTCCTTGGTTACAATAGCTGTATTGTTGGTCAGATAATGTTTTAATAATCATCTTTGTATTTACTCTTCAGAAATGCTGTTTGGACTGCCCTCTAACATGGAAAAGCAAACAATTGATGTAGAGATGCTGTACTGATTTATTTTGTCCAGTGGTGGGATTCAAAGTGGATGAGTATGAATGCAATTCAATATTAATTCTACTCTAATGACAGTATGATAGAAATAGATGCACCTTGGTTACAATAGCTGTATTGTTGGTCAGATAATGTTTTAATAATCATCTTTGTATTTACTCTTCAGAAATGCTGTTTGGACTGCCCTCTAACATGGAAAAGCAAACAATTGATGTAGAGATGCTGTACTGATTTATTTTGTCCAGTGGTGGGATTCAAAGTGGATGAGTATGAATGCAATTCAATATTAATTCTACTCTAATGACAGTATGATAGAAATAGATGCACCTTAGTTACAATAGCTGTATTGTTGGTCAGATAATGTTTTAATAATCATCTTTGTATTTACTCTTCAGAAATGCTGTTGGGACTGCCCTCTAACATGGAAAAGCAAACAATTGATGTAGAGATGCTGTACAGATTTATTTTGTCCAGTGGTGGGATTCAAAGTGGATGAGTATGAATGCAATTCAATATTAATTCTACTCTAATGAGAGTATGTTAGATATAGATGCACCTTGGTTACAATAGCTGTATTGTTGGTCAGATAATGTTTTAATAATCATCTTTGTATTTACTCTTCAGAAATGCTGTTTGGACTGCCCTCTAACATGGAAAAGCAAACAATTGATGTAGAGATGCTGTACTGATTTATTTTGTCCAGTGGTGGGATTCAAAGTGGATTAGTATGAATGCAATTCAATATTAATTCTACTCTAATGCCAGTATGATAGATATAGATGCGCCTTGGTTACAATAGCTGTATTGTTGGTCAGATAATGTTTTAATAATCATCTTTGTATTTACTCTTCAGAAATGCTGTTTCGACTGCCCTCTAACATGGAAAAGCAAACAATTGATGTAGAGATGCTGTACTGATTTATTTTGTCCAGTGGTGGGATTCAAAGTGGATGAGTATGAATGCAATTCAATATTAATTCTACTCTAATGAGAGTATGTTAGATATAGATGCACCTTAGTTACAATAGCTGTATTGTTGGTCAGATAATGTTTTAATAATCATCTTTGTATTTACTCTTCAGAAATGCTGTTGGGACTGCCCTCTAACATGGAAAAGCAAACAATTGATGTAGAGATGCTGTACAGATTTATTTTGTCCAGTGGTGGGATTCAAAGTGGATGAGTATGAATGCAATTCAATATTAATTCTACTCTAATGAGAGTATGTTAGATATAGATGCACCTTGGTTACAATAGCTGTATTGTTGGTCAGATAATGTTTTAATAATCATCTTTGTATTTACTCTTCAGAAATGCTGTTTGGACTGCCCTCTAACATGGAAAAGCAAACAATTGATGTAGAGATGCTGTACTGATTTATTTTGTCCAGTGGTGGGATTCAAAGTGGATGAGTATGAATGCAATTCAATATTAATTCTACTCTAATGCCAGTATGATAGATATAGATGCGCCTTGGTTACAATAGCTGTATTGTTGGTCAGATAATGTTTTAATAATCATCTTTGTATTTACTCTTCAGAAATGCTGTTTGGACTGCCCTCTAACATGGAAAAGCAAACAATTGATGTAGAGATGCTGTACTGATTTATTTTGTCCAGTGGTGGGATTCAAAGTGGATGAGTATGAATGCAATTCAATATTAATTCTACTCTAATGACAGTATGATAGAAATAGATGCACCTTGGTTACAATAGCTGTATTGTTGGTCAGATAATGTTTTAATAATCATCTTTGTATTTACTCTTCAGAAATGCTGTTTGGACTGCCCTCTAACATGGAAAAGCAAACAATTGATGTAGAGATGCTGTACTGATTTATTTTGTCCAGTGGTGGGATTCAAAGTGGATGAGTATGAATGCAATTCAATATTAATTCTACTCTAATGACAGTATGATAGAAATAGATGCACCTTAGTTACAATAGCTGTATTGTTGGTCAGATAATGTTTTAATAATCATCTTTGTATTTACTCTTCAGAAATGCTGTTTGGACTGCCCTCTAACATGGAAAAGCAAACAATTGATGTAGAGATGCTGTACTGATTTATTTTGTCCAGTGGTGGGATTCAAAGTGGATGAGTATGAATGCAATTCAATATTAATTCTACTCTAATGCCAGTATGATAGATATAGATGCACCTTGGTTACAATAGCTGTATTGTTGGTCAGATAATGTTTTAATAATCATCTTTGTATTTACTCTTCAGAAATGCTGTTTGGACTGCCCTCTAACATGGAAAAGCAAACAATTGATGTAGAGATGCTGTACTGATTTATTTTGTCCAGTGGTGGGATTCAAAGTGGATGAGTATGAATGCAATTCAATATTAATTCTACTCTAATGACAGTATGATAGAAATAGATGCACCTTGGTTACAATAGCTGTATTGTTGGTCAGATAATGTTTTAATAATCATCTTTGTATTTACTCTTCAGAAATGCTGTTTGGACTGCCCTCTAACATGGAAAAGCAAACAATTGATGTAGAGATGCTGTACTGATTTATTTTGTCCAGTGGTGGGATTCAAAGTAGATGAGTATGAATGCAATTCAATATTAATTCTACTCTAATGCCAGTATGATAGATATAGATGCACCTTGGTTACAATAGATGTATTGTTGGTCAGATAATGTTTTAATAATCATCTTTGTATTTACTCTTCAGAAATGCTGTTTGGACTGCCCTCTAACATGGAAAAGCAAACAATTGATGTAGAGATGCTGTACTGATTTATTTTGTCCAGTGGTGGGATTCAAAGTGGATGAGTATGAATGCAATTCAATATTAATTCTACTCTAATGCCAGTATGATAGATATAGATGCACCTTGGTTACAATAGCTGTATTGTTGGTCAGATAATGTTTTAATAATCATCTTTGTATTTACTCTTCAGAAATGCTGTTTGGACTGCCCTCTAACATGGAAAAGCAAACAATTGATGTAGAGATGCTGTACTGATTTATTTTGTCCAGTGGTGGGATTCAAAGTGGATGAGTATGAATGCAATTCAATATTAATTCTACTCTAATGACAGTATGATAGAGATAGATGCACCTTAGTTACAATAGCTGTATTGTTGGTCAGATAATGTTTTAATAATCATCTTTGTATTTACTCTTCAGAAATGCTGTTTGGACTGCCCTCTAACATGGAAAAGCAAACAATTGATGTAGAGATGCTGTACTGATTTATTTTGTCCAGTGGTGGGATTCAAAGTGGATGAGTATGAATGCAATTCAATATTAATTCTACTCTAATGCCAGTATGATAGAAATAGATGCACCTTGGTTACAATAGCTGTATTGTTGGTCAGATAATGTTTTAATAATCATCTTTGTATTTACTCTTCAGAAATGCTGTTTGGACTGCCCTCTAACATGGAAAAGCAAACAATTGATGTAGAGATGCTGTACTGATTTATTTTGTCCAGTGGTGGGATTCAAAGTGGATGAGTATGAATGCAATTCAATATTAATTCTACTCTAATGACAGTATGATAGAAATAGATGCACCTTGGTTACAATAGCTGTATTGTTGGTCAGATAATGTTTTAATAATCATCTTTGTATTTACTCTTCAGAAATGCTGTTTGGACTGCCCTCTAACATGGAAAAGCAAACAATTGATGTAGAGATGCTGTACTGATTTATTTTGTCCAGTGGTGGGATTCAAAGTGGATGAGTATGAATGCAGTTCAATATTAATTCTACTCTAATGCCAGTATGATAGATATAGATGCACCTTGGTTACAATAGCTGTATTGTTGGTCAGATAATGTTTTAATAATCATCTTTGTATTTACTCTTCAGAAATGCTGTTTGGACTGCCCTCTAACATGGAAAAGCAAACAATTGATGTAGAGATGCTGTACTGATTTATTTTGTCCAGTGTTGGGATTCAAAGTGGATGAGTATGAATGCAATTCAATATTAATTCTACTCTAATGACAGTATGATAGAAATAGATGCACCTTAGTTACAATAGCTGTATTGTTGGTCAGATAATGTTTTAATAATCATCTTTGTATTTACTCTTCAGAAATGCTGTTTGGACTGCCCTCTAAAATGGAAAAGACACAATTGATGTAGAGATGCTGTACTGATTTATTTTGTCCAGTGGTGGGATTCAAAGTGGATGAGTATGAATGCAATTCAATATTAATTCTACTCTAATGCCAGTATGATAGATATAGATGCACCTTGGTTACAATAGCTGTATTGTTGGTCAGATAATGTTTTAATAATCATCTTTGTATTTACTCTTCAGAAATGCTGTTTGGACTGCCCTCTAACATGGAAAAGCAAACAATTGATGTAGAGATGCTGTACTGATTTATTTTGTCCAGTGGTGGGATTCAAAGTGGATGAGTATGAATGCAATTCAATATTAATTCTACTCTAATGCCAGTATGATAGATATAGATGCACCTTGGTTACAATAGCTGTATTGTTGGTCAGATAATGTTTTAATAATCATCTTTGTATTTACTCTTCAGAAATGCTGTTTGGACTGCCCTCTAACATGGAAAAGCAAACAATTGATGTAGAGATGCTGTACTGATTTATTTTGTCCAGTGGTGGGATTCAAAGTGGATGAGTATGAATGCAATTCAATATTAATTCTACTCTAATGCCAGTATGATAGATATAGATGCACCTTGGTTACAATAGCTGTATTGTTGGTCAGATAATGTTTTAATAATCATCTTTGTATTTACTCTTCAGAAATGCTGTTTGGACTGCCCTCTAACATGGAAAAGCAAACAATTGATGTAGAGATGCTGTACTGATTTATTTTGTCCAGTGGTGGGATTCAAAGTGGATGAGTATGAATGCAGTTCAATATTAATTCTACTCTAATGCCAGTATGATAGATATAGATGCACCTTGGTTACAATAGCTGTATTGTTGGTCAGATAATGTTTTAATAATCATCTTTGTATTTACTCTTCAGAAATGCTGTTTGGACTGCCCTCTAACATGGAAAAGCAAACAATTGATGTAGAGATGCTGTACTGATTTATTTTGTCCAGTGTTGGGATTCAAAGTGGATGAGTATGAATGCAATTCAATATTAATTCTACTCTAATGACAGTATGATAGAAATAGATGCACCTTAGTTACAATAGCTGTATTGTTGGTCAGATAATGTTTTAATAATCATCTTTGTATTTACTCTTCAGAAATGCTGTTTGGACTGCCCTCTAAAATGGAAAAGACACAATTGATGTAGAGATGCTGTACTGATTTATTTTGTCCAGTGTTGGGATTCAAAGTGGAGGGGTATGAATGCAATTCAATATTAATTCTACTCTAATGCCAGTATGATAGATATAGATGCACCTTGGTTACAATAGCTGTATTGTTGGTCAGATAATGTTTTAATAATCATCTTTGTATTTACTCTTCAGAAATGCTGTTTGGACTGCCCTCTAACATGGAAAAGCAAACAATTGATGTAGAGATGCTGTACTGATTTATTTTGTCCAGTGGTGGGATTCAAAGTGGATGAGTATGAATGCAATTCAATATTAATTCTACTCTAATGCCAGTATGATAGATATAGATGCACCTTGGTTACAATAGCTGTATTGTTGGTCAGATAATGTTTTAATAATCATCTTTGTATTTACTCTTCAGAAATGCTGTTTGGACTGCCCTCTAACATGGAAAAGCAAACAATTGATGTAGAGATGCTGTACTGATTTATTTTGTCCAGTGGTGGGATTCAAAGTGGATGAGTATGAATGCAATTCAATATTAATTCTACTCTAATGCCAGTATGATAGATATAGATGCACCTTGGTTACAATAGCTGTATTGTTGGTCAGATAATGTTTTAATAATCATCTTTGTATTTACTCTTCAGAAATGCTGTTTGGACTGCCCTCTAACATGGAAAAGCAAACAATTGATGTAGAGATGCTGTACTGATTTATTTTGTCCAGTGGTGGGATTCAAAGTGGATGAGTATGAATGCAGTTCAATATTAATTCTACTCTAATGCCAGTATGATAGATATAGATGCACCTTGGTTACAATAGCTGTATTGTTGGTCAGATAATGTTTTAATAATCATCATTGTATTTACTCTTCAGAAATGCTGTTTGGACTGCCCTCTAACATGGAAAAGCAAACAATTGATGTAGAGATGCTGTACTGATTTATTTTGTCCAGTGTTGGGATTCAAAGTGGATGAGTATGAATGCAATTCAATATTAATTCTACTCTAATGACAGTATGATAGAAATAGATGCACCTTAGTTACAATAGCTATATTGTTGGTCAGATAATGTTTTAATAATCATCTTTGTATTTACTCTTCAGAAATGCTGTTTGGACTGCCCTCTAAAATGGAAAATACACAATTGATGTAGAGATGCTGTACTGATTTATTTTGTCCAGTGGTGGGATTCAAAGTGGATGAGTATGAATGCAATTCAATATTAATTCTACTCTAATGCCAGTATGATAGATATAGATGCACCTTGGTTACAATAGCTGTATTGTTGGTCAGATAATGTTTTAATAATCATCTTTGTATTTACTCTTCAGAAATGCTGTTTGGACTGCCCTCTAACATGGAAAAGCAAAAAATTGATGTAGAGATGCTGTACTGATTTATTTTGTCCAGTGGTGGGATTCAAAGTGGATGAGTATGAATGCAATTCAATATTAATTCTACTCTAATGACAGTATGATAGATATAGATGCACCTTGGTTACAATAGCTGTATTGTTGGTCAGATAATGTTTTAATAATCATCTTTGTATTTACTCTTCAGAAATGCTGTTTGGACTGCCCTCTAACATGGAAAAGCAAACAATTGATGTAGAGATGCTGTACTGATTTATTTTGTCCAGTGGTGGGATTCAAAGTGGATGAGTATGAATGCAATTCAATATTAACTCTACTCTAATGACAGTATGATAGAAATAGATGCACCTTGGTTACAATAGCTGTATTGTTGGTCAGATAATGTTTTAATAATCATCTTTGTATTTACTCTTCAGAAATGCTGTTTGGACTGCCCTCTAACATGGAAAAGCAAACAATTGATGTAGAGATGCTGTACTGATTTATTTTGTCCAGTGGTGGGATTCAAAGTGGATGAGTATGAATGCAATTCAATATTAATTCTACTCTAATGCCAGTATGATAGATATAGATGCACCTTGGTTACAATAGCTGTATTGTTGGTCAGATAATGTTTTAATAATCATCTTTGTATTTACTCTTCAGAAATGCTGTTTGGACTGCCCTCTAACATGGAAAAGCAAACAATTGATGTAGAGATGCTGTACTGATTTATTTTGTCCAGTGGTGGGATTCAAAGTGGATGAGTATGAATGCAATTCAATATTAATTCTACTCTAATGACAGTATGATAGAAATAGATGCACCTTGGTTACAATAGCTGTATTGTTGGTCAGATAATGTTTTAATAATCATCTTTGTATTTACTCTTCAGAAATGCTGTTTGGACTGCCCTCTAACATGGAAAAGCAAACAATTGATGTAGAGATGCTGTACTGATTTATTTTGTCCAGTGGTGGGATTCAAAGTGGATGAGTATGAATGCAATTCAATATTAATTCTACTCTAATGCCAGTATGATAGATATAGATGCACCTTGGTTACAATAGCTGTATTGTTGGTCAGATAATGTTTTAATAATCATCTTTGTATTTACTCTTCAGAAATGCTGTTTGGACTGCCCTCTAACATGGAAAAGCAAACAATTGATGTAGAGATGCTGTACTGATTTATTTTGTCCAGTGGTGGGATTCAAAGTGGATGAGTATGAATGCAATTCAATATTAATTCTACTCTAATGACAGTATGATAGAAATAGATGCACCTTAGTAACAATAGCTGTATTGTTGGTCAGATAATGTTTTAAATATCATCTTTGTATTTACTCTTCAGAAATGCTGTTTGGACTGCCCTCTAACATGGAAAAGTAAACAATTGATGTAGAGATGCTGTACTGATTTATTTTGTCCAGTGGTGGGATTCAAAGTGGATGAGTATGAATGCAATTCAATATTAATTCTACTCTAATGACAGTATGATAGATATAGATGCACCTTAGTTACAATAGCTGTATTGTTGGTCAGATAATGTTTTAATAATCATCTTTGTATTTACTCTTCAGAAATGCTGTTTGGACTGCCCTCTAACATGGAAAAGCAAACAATTGATGTAGAGATGCTGTACTGATTTATTTTGTCCAGTGGTGGGATTCAAAGTGGATGAGTATGAATGCAATTCAATATTAATTCTACTCTAATGACAGTATGATAGAAATAGTTGCACCTTAGTTACAATAGCTGTATTGTTGGTCAGATAATGTTTTAATAATCATCTTTGTATTTACTCTTCAGAAATGCTGTTTGGACTGCCCTCTAACATGGAAAAGCAAACAATTGATGGAGAGATGCTGTACTGATTTATTTTGTCCAGTGGTGGGATTCAAAGTGGATGAGTATGAATGCAATTCAATATTAATTCTACTCTAATGACAGTATGATAGAAATAGATGCACCTTAGTTACAATAGCTGTATTGTTGGTCAGATAATGTTTTAATAATCATCTTTGTATTAACTCTTCAGAAATGCTCTAGGGACTGCCCTCTAACATGGAAAAGCAAACAATTGATGGAGAGATGCTGTACTGATTTATTTTGTCCAGTGGTGGGATTCAAAGTGGATGAGTATGAATGCAATTCAATATTAATTCTACTCTAATGCCAGTATGATAGATATAGATGCACCTTGGTTACAATAGCTGTATTGTTGGTCAGATAATGTTTTAAATATCATCTTTGTATTTACTCTTCAGAAATGCTGTTTGGACTGCCCTCTAACATGGAAAAGCAAACAATTGATGTAGAGATGCTGTACTGATTTATTTTGTCCAGTGGTGGGATTCAAAGTGGATGAGTATGAATGCAATTCAATATTAATTCTACTCTAATGCCAGTATGATAGATATAGATGCACCTTGGTTACAATAGCTGTATTGTTGGTCAGATAATGTTTTAATAATCATCTTTGTATTTACTCTTCAGAAATGTTCTTAGGACTGCCCTCTAACATGGAAAAGCAAACAATTGATGGAGAGATGCTGTACTGATTTATTTTGTCCAGTGGTGGGATTCAAAGTGGATGAGTATGAATGCAATTCAATATTAATTCTACTCTAATGACAGTATGATAGAAATAGATGCACCTTGGTTACAATAGCTGTATTGTTGGTCTGATAATGTTTTAATAATCATCTTTGTATTTACTCTTCAGAAATGCTGTTTGGACTGCCCTCTAACATGGAAAAGCAAACAATTGATGTAGAGATGCTGTACTGATTTATTTTGTCCAGTGGTGGGATTCAAAGTGGATGAGTATGAATGCAATTCAATATTAATTCTACTCTAATGCCAGTATGATAGATATAGATGCACCTTGGTTACAATAGCTGTATTGTTGGTCTGATAATGTTTTAATAATCATCTTTGTATTTACTCTTCAGAAATGCTCTTAGGACTGCCCTCTTACACGGAAAAGCAAACAATTGATGGAGAGATGCTGTACTGATTTATTTTGTCCAGTGGTGGGATTCAAAGTGGATGAGTATGAATGCAATTCAATATTAATTCTACTCTAATGACAGTATGATAGAAATAGATGCACCTTGGTTACAATAGCTGTATTGTTGGTCAGATAATGTTTTAATAATCATCTTTGTATTTACTCTTCAGAAATGCTGTTTGGACTGCCCTCTAACATGGAAAAGCAAACAATTGATGTAGAGATGCTGTACTGATTTATTTTGTCCAGTGGTGGGATTCAAAGTGGATGAGTATGAATGCAATTCAATATTAATTCTATTTTAATGCCAGTATGATAGATATAGATACACCTTGGTTACAATAGCTGTATTGTTGGTCAGATAATGTTTTAATAATCATCTTTGTATTTACTCTTCAGAAATGCTGTTTGGACTGCCCTCTAACATGGAAAAGCAAACAATTGATGTAGAGATGCTGTACTGATTTATTTTGTCCAGTGGTGGGATTCAAAGTGGATGAGTATGAATGCAATTCAATATTAATTCTACTCTAATGCCAGTATGATAGATATAGATGCACCTTAGTTACAATAGCTGTATTGTTGGTCAGATAATGTTTTAAATATCATCTTTGTATTTACTCTTCAGAAATGCTGTTTGGACTGCCCTCTAACATGGAAAAGCAAACAATTGATGTAGAGATGCTGTACTGATTTATTTTGTCCAGTGGTGGGATTCAAAGTGGATGAGTATGAATGCAATTCAATATTAATTCTACTCTAATGCCAGTATGATAGATATAGATGCACCTTGGTTACAATAGCTGTATTGTTGGTCAGATAATGTTTTAATAATCATCTTTGTATTTACTCTTCAGAAATGTTCTTAGGACTGCCCTCTAACATGGAAAAGCAAACAATTGATGGAGAGATGCTGTACTGATTTATTTTGTCCAGTGGTGGGATTCAAAGTGGATGAGTATGAATGCAATTCAATATTAATTCTACTCTAATGCCAGTATGATAGATATAGATGCACCTTGGTTACAATAGATGTATAGTTGATCAGATAATGTTTTAATAATCATCTTTGTATTAGCTCTTCAGAAATGCTCTAGGGACTGCCCTCTAACATGGAAAAGCAAACAATTGATGTAGAGATGCTGTACTGATTTATTTTGTCCAGTGGTGGGATTCAAAGTGGATGAGTATGAATGCAATTCAATATTAATTCTACTCTAATGCCAGTATGATAGATATAGATGCACCTTGGTTACAATAGCTGTATTGTTGGTCAGATAATGTTTTAATAATCATCTTTGTATTTACTCTTCAGAAATGTTCTTAGGACTGCCCTCTAACATGGAAAAGCAAACAATTGATGTAGAGATGCTGTACTGATTTATTTTGTCCAGTGGTGGGATTCAAAGTGGATGAGTATGAATGCAATTCAATATTAATTCTACTCTAATGCCAGTATGATAGATATAGATGCACCTTGGTTACAATAGCTGTATTGTTGGTCTGATAATGTTTTAATAATCATCTTTGTATTTACTCTTCAGAAATGCTCTTAGGACTGCCCTCTAACATGGAAAAGCAAACAATTGATGTAGAGATGCTGTACTGATTTATTTTGTCCAGTGGTGGGATTCAAAGTGGATGAGTATGAATGCAATTCAATATTAATTCTACTCTAATGCCAGTATGATAGATATAGATGCACCTTGGTTACAATAGCTGTATTGTTGGTCAGATAATGTTTTAATAATCATCTTTGTATTAACTCTTCAGAAATGCTCTAGGGACTGCCCTCTAACATGGAAAAGCAAACAATTGATGGAGAGATGCTGTACTGATTTATTTTGTCCAGTGGTGGGATTCAAAGTGGATGAGTATGAATGCAATTCAATATTAATTCTACTCTAATGCCAGTATGATAGATATAGATGCACCTTGGTTACAATAGCTGTATTGTTCGTCAAATAATGTTTTAATAATCATCTTTGTATTTACTCTTCAGAAATGTTCTTAGGACTGCCCTCTAACATGGAAAAGCAAACAATTGATGTAGAGATGCTGTACTGATTTATTTTGTCCAGTGGTGGGATTCAAAGTGGATGAGTATGAATGCAATTCAATATTAATTCTACTCTAATGCCAGTATGATAGATATAGATGCACCTTGGTTACAATAGCTGTATTGTTGGTCTGATAATGTTTTAATAATCATCTTTGTATTTACTCTTCAGAAATGCTCTTAGGACTGCCCTCTTACACGGAAAAGCAAACAATTGATGTAGAGATGCTGTACTGATTTATTTTGTCCAGTGGTGGGATTCAAAGTGGATGAGTATGAATGCAATTCAATATTAATTCTACTCTAATGCCAGTATGATAGATATAGATGCACCTTGGTTACAATAGCTGTATTGTTGGTCAGATAATGTTTTAATAATCATCTTTGTATTTACTCTTCAGAAATGTTCTTAGGACTGCCCTCTAACACGGAAAAGCAAACAATTGATGTAGAGATGCTGTACTGATTTATTTTGTCCAGTGGTGGGATTCAAAGTGGATGAGTATGAATGCAATTCAATATTAATTCTACTCTAATGCCAGTATGTTAGATATAGATGCACCTTGGTTACAATAGCTGTATTGTTGGTCAGATAATGTTTTAATAATCATCTTTGTATTTACTCTTCAGAAATGCTCTTAGGACTGCCCTCTAACATGGAAAAGCAAACAATTGATGTAGAGATGCTGTACTGATTTATTTTGTCCAGTGGTGGGATTCAAAGTGGATGAGTATGAATGCAATTCAATATTAATTCTACTCTAATGCCAGTATGTTAGATATAGATGCACCTTGGTTACAATAGCTGTATTGTTGGTCAGATAATGTTTTAATAATCATCTTTGTATTGACTCTTCAGAAATGCTCTTAGGACTGCCCTCTAACATGGAAAAGCAAACAATTGATGTAGAGATGCTGTACTGATTTATTTTGTCCAGTGGTGGGATTCAAAGTGGATGAGTATGAATGCAATTCAATATTAATTCTACTCTAATGACAGTATGATAGAAATAGATGCACCTTAGTTACAATAGCTGTATTGTTGGTCAGATAATGTTTTAATAATCATCTTTGTATTTACTCTTCAGAAATGCTGTTTGGACTGCCCTCTAACATGGAAAAGCAAACAATTGATGTAGAGATGCTGTACTGATTTATTTTGTCCAGTGGTGGGATTCAAAGTGGATGAGTATGAATGCAATTCAATATTAATTCTACTCTAATGACAGTATGATAGAAATAGATGCACCTTAGTTACAATAGCTGTATTGTTGGTCAGATAATGTTTTAATAATAATCTTTGTATTTACTCTTCAGAAATGCTCTTAGGACTGCCCTCTTACATGGAAAAGCAAACAATTGATGTAGAGATGCTGTACTGATTTATTTTGTCCAGTGGTGGGATTCAAAGTGGATGAGTATGAATGCAATTCAATATTAATTCTACTCTAATGCCAGTATGATAGATATAGATGCACCTTGGTTACAATAGCTGTATTGTTGGTCAGATAATGTTTTAATAATCATCTTTGTATTTACTCTTCAGAAATGCTGTTTGGACTGCCCTCTAACATGGAAAAGCAAACAATTGATGTAGAGATGCTGTACTGATTTATTTTGTCCAGTGGTGGGATTCAAAGTGGATGAGTATGAATGCAATTCAATATTAATTCTACTCTAATGCCAGTATGATAGATATAGATGCACCTTGGTTACAATAGCTGTATTGTTGGTCAGATAATGTTTTAATAATCATTTTTGTATTTACTCTTCAGAAATGCTGTTTGGACTGCCCTCTAACATGGAAAAGCAAACAATTGATGTAGAGATGCTGTACTGATTTATTTTGTCCAGTGGTGGGATTCAAAGTGGATGAGTATGAATGCAATTCAATATTAATTCTACTCTAATGACAGTATGATAGAAATAGATGCACCTTGGTTACAATAGCTGTATTGTTGGTCAGATAATGTTTTAATAATCATCTTTGTATTTACTCTTCAGAAATGCTGTTTGGACTGCCCTCTAACATGGAAAAGACACAATTGATGTAGAGATGCTGTACTGATTTATTTTGTCCAGTGGTGGGATTCAAAGTGGATGAGTATGAATGCAATTCAATATTAATTCTACTCTAATGCCAGTATGATAGATATAGATGCACCTTGGTTACAATAGCTGTATTGTTGGTCAGATAATGTTTTAATAATCATCTTTGTATTTACTCTTCAGAAATGCTGTTTGGACTGCCCTCTAACATGGAAAAGCAAACAATTGATGTAGAGATGCTGTACTGATTTATTTTGTCCAGTGGTGGGATTCAAAGTGGATGAGTATGAATGCAATTCAATATTAATTCTACTCTAATGACAGTATGATAGATATAGATGCACCTTGGTTACAATAGCTGTATTGTTGGTCAGATAATGTTTTAATAATCATCTTTGTATTTACTCTTCAGAAATGCTGTTTGGACTGCCCTCTAACATGGAAAAGCAAACAATTGATGTAGAGATGCTGTACTGATTTATTTTGTCCAGTGGTGGGATTCAAAGTGGATGAGTATGAATGCAATTCAATATTAATTCTACTCTAATGCCAGTATGATAGATATAGATGCACCTTGGTTACAATAGCTGTATTGTTGGTCAGATAATGTTTTAATAATCATCTTTGTATTTACTCTTCAGAAATGCTGTTTGGACTGCCCTCTTACATGGAAAAGCAAACAATTGATGTAGAGATGCTGTACTGATTTATTTTGTCCAGTGGTGGGATTCAAAGTGGATGAGTATGAATGCAATTCAATATTAATTCTACTCTAATGACAGTATGATAGAAATAGATGCACCTTGGTTACAATAGCTGTATTGTTGGTCAGATAATGTTTTAATAATCATCTTTGTATTTACTCTTCAGAAATGCTGTTTGGACCTCCCTCTAACATGGAAAAGCAAACAATTGATGTAGAGATGTTGTACTGATTTATTTTGTCCAGTGGTGGGATTCAAAGTGGATGAGTATGAATGCAATTCAATATTAATTCTACTCTAATGCCAGTATGATAGATATAGATGCACCTTGGTTACAATAGCTGTATTGTTGGTCAGATAATGTTTTAATAATCATCTTTGTATTTACTCTTCAGAAATGCTGTTTGGACTGCCCTCTAACATGGAAAAGCAAACAATTGATGTAGAGATGCTGTACTGATTTATTTTGTCCAGTGGTGGGATTCAAAGTGGATGAGTATGAATGCAATTCAATATTAATTCTACTCTAATGCCAGTATGATAGATATAGATGCACCTTGGTTACAATAGCTGTATTGTTGGTCAGATAATGTTTTAATAATCATCTTTGTATTTACTCTTCAGAAATGCTGTTTGGACTGCCCTCTAACATGGAAAAGCAAACAATTGATGTAGAGATGCTGTACTGATTTATTTTGTCCAGTGGTGGGATTCAACGTGGATGAGTATGAATGCAATTCAATATTAATTCTACTCTAATGCCAGTATGATAGATATAGATGCACCTTGGTTACAATAGCTGTATTGTTGGTCAGATAATGTTTTAATAATCATCTTTGTATTTACTCTTCAGAAATGCTGTTTGGACTGCCCTCTAACATGGAAAAGCAAACAATTGATGTAGAGATGCTGTACTGATTTATTTTGTCCAGTGGTGGGATTCAAAGTGGATGAGTATGAATGCAATTCAATATTAATTCTACTCTAATGACAGTATGATAGAAATAGATGCACCTTGGTTACAATAGCTGTATTGTTGGTCAGATAATGTTTTAATAATCATCTTTGTATTTACTCTTCAGAAATGCTGTTTGGACTGCCCTCTAACATGGAAAAGCAAACAATTGATGTAGAGATGCTGTACTGATTTATTTTGTCCAGTGGTGGGATTCAAAGTGGATGAGTATGAATGCAATTCAATATTAATTCTACTCTAATGACAGTATGATAGAAATAGATGCACCTTAGTTACAATAGCTGTATTGTTGGTCAGATAATGTTTTAATAATCATCTTTGTATTTACTCTTCAGAAATGCTGTTTGGACTGCCCTCTAACATGGAAAAGCAAACAATTGATGTAGAGATGCTGTACTGATTTATTTTGTCCAGTGGTGGGATTCAAAGTGGATGAGTATGAATGCAATTCAATATTAATTCTACTCTAATGACAGTATGATAGAAATAGATGCACCTTAGTTACAATAGCTGTATTGTTGGTCAGATAATGTTTTAATAATCATCTTTGTATTTACTCTTCAGAAATGCTGTTTGGACTGCCCTCTAACATGAAAAAGCAAACAATTGATGTAGAGATGCTGTACTGATTTATTTTGTCCAGTGGTGGGATTCAAAGTGGATGAGTATGAATGCAATTCAATATTAATTCTACTCTATTGACAGTATGATAGAAATAGATGCACCTTAGTTACAATAGCTGTATTGTTGGTCAGATAATGTTTTAATAATCATCTTTGTATTTACTCTTCAGAAATGCTGTTTGGACTGCCCTCTAACATGGAAAAGCAAACAATTGATGTAGAGATGCTGTACTGATTTATTTTGTCCAGTGGTGGGATTCAAAGTGGATGAGTATGAATGCAATTCAATATTAATTCTACTCTAATGCCAGTATGATAGATATAGATGCACCTTGGTTACAATAGCTGTATTGTTGGTCAGATAATGTTTTAATAATCATCTTTGTATTTACTCTTCAGAAATGCTGTTTGGACTGCCCTCTAACATGGAAAAGCAAACAATTGATGTAGAGTTGCTGTACTGATTTATTTTGTCCAGTGGTGGGATTCAAAGTGGATGAGTATGAATGCAATTCAATATTAATTCTACTCTAATGCCAGTATGATAGATATAGATGCACCTTGGTTACAATAGCTGTATTGTTGGTCAGATAATGTTTTAATAATCATCTTTGTATTTACTCTTCAGAAATGCTGTTTGGACTGCCCTCTAACATGGAAAAGCAAACAATTGATGTAGAGATGCTGTACTGATTTATTTTGTCCAGTGGTGGGATTCAAAGTGGATGAGTATGAATGCAATTCAATATTAATTCTACTCTAATGCCAGTATGATAGAAATAGATGCACCTTAGTTACAATAGCTGTATTGTTGGTCAGATAATGTTTTAATAATCATCTTTGTATTTACTCTTCAGAAATGCTGTTTGGACTGCCCTCTAACATGGAAAAGCAAACAATTGATGTAGAGATGCTGTACTGATTTATTTTGTCCAGTGGTGGGATTCAAAGTGGATGAGTATGAATGCAATTCAATATTAATTCTACTCTAATGCCAGTATGATAGATATAGATGCACCTTGGTTACAATAGCTGTATTGTTGGTCAGATAATGTTTTAATAATCATCTTTGTATTTACTCTTCAGAAATGCTGTTTGGACTGCCCTCTAACATGGAAAAGCAAACAATTGATGTAGAGATGCTGTACTGATTTATTTTGTCCAGTGGTGGGATTCAAAGTGGATGAGTATGAATGCAATTCAATATTAATTCTACTCTAATGCCAGTATGATAGATATAGATGCACCTTGGTTACAATAGCTGTATTGTTGGTCAGATAATGTTTTAATAATCATCTTTGTGTTTACTCTTCAGAAATGCTGTTTGGACTGCCCTCTAACATGGAAAAGCAAACAATTGATGTAGAGATGCTGTACTGATTTATTTTGTCCAGTGGTGGGATTCAAAGTGGATGAGTATGAATGCAATTCAATATTAATTCTACTCTAATGACAGTATGATAGAAATAGATGCACCTTAGTTACAATAGCTGTATTGTTGGTCAGATAATGTTTTAATAATCATCTTTGTATTTACTCTTCAGAAATGCTGTTTGGACTGCCCTCTAACATGGAAAAGCAAACAATTGATGTAGAGATGCTGTACTGATTTATTTTGTCCAGTGGTGGGATTCAAAGTGGATGAGTATGAATGCAATTCAATATTAATTCTACTCTAATGCCAGTATGATAGATATAGATGCACCTTGGTTACAATAGCTGTATTGTTGGTCAGATAATGTTTTAATAATCATCTTTGTATTTACTCTTCAGAAATGCTGTTTGGACTGCCCTCTAACATGGAAAAGCAAACAATTGATGTAGAGATGCTGTACTGATTTATTTTGTCCAGTGGTGGGATTCAAAGTGGATGAGTATGAATGCAATTCAATATTAATTCTACTCTAATGCCAGTATGATAGATATAGATGCACCTTGGTTACAATAGCTGTATTGTTGGTCAGATAATGTTTTAATAATCATCTTTGTATTTACTCTTCAGAAATGCTGTTTGGACTGCCCTCTAACATGGAAAAGCAAACAATTGATGTAGAGATGCTGTACTGATTTATTTTGTCCAGTGGTGGGATTCAAAGTGGATGAGTATGAATGCAATTCAATATTAATTCTACTCTTATGACAGTATGATAGAAATAGATGCACCTTAGTTACAATAGCTGTATTGTTGGTCAGATAATGTTTTAATAATCATCTTTGTATTTACTCTTCAGAAATGCTGTTTGGACTGCCCTCTAACATGGAAAAGCAAACAATTGATGTAGAGATGCTGTACTGATTTATTTTGTCCAGTGGTGGGATTCAAAGTGGATGAGTATGAAAGCAATTCAATATTAATTCTACTCTAATGACAGTATGATAGATATAGATGCACCTTGGTTACAATAGCTGTATTGTTGGTCAGATAATGTTTTAATAATCATCTTTGTATTTACTCTTCAGAAATGCTGTTTGGACTGCCCTCTAACATGGAAAAGCAAACAATTGATGTAGAGATGCTGTACTGATTTATTTTGTCCAGTGGTGGGATTCAAAGTGGATGAGTATGAATGCAATTCAATATTAATTCTACTCTAATGCCAGTATGATAGATATAGATGCACCTTGGTTACAATAGCTGTATTGTTGGTCAGATAATGTTTTAATAATCATCTTTGTATTTACTCTTCAGAAATGCTGTTTGGACTGCCCTCTAACATGGAAAAGCAAACAATTGATGTAGAGATGCTGTACTGATTTATTTTGTCCAGTGGTGGGATTCAAAGTGGATGAGTATGAATGCAATTCAATATTAATTCTACTCTAATGACAGTATGATAGAAATAGAAGCACCTTAGTTACAATAGCTGTATTGTTGGTCAGATAATGTTTTAATAATCATCTTTGTATTTACTCTTCAGAAATGCTGTTTGGACTGCCCTCTAACATGGAAAAGACACAATTGATGTAGAGATGCTGTACTGATTTATTTTGTCCAGTGGTGGGATTCAAAGTGGATGAGTATGAATGCAATTCAATATTAATTCTACTCTAATGACAGTATGATAGAAATAGATGCACCTTAGTTACAATAGCTGTATTGTTGGTCAGATAATGTTTTAATAATCATCTTTGTATTTACTCTTCAGAAATGCTGTTTGGACTGCCCTCTAACATGGAAAAGCAAACAATTGATGTAGAGATGCTGTACTGATTTATTTTGTCCAGTGGTGGGATTCAAAGTGGATGAGTATGAATGCAATTCAATATTAATTCTATTCTAATGCCAGTATGATAGATATAGATGCACCTTGGTTACAATAGCTGTATTGTTGGCCAGATAATGTTTTAATAATCATCTTTGTATTTACTCTTCAGAAATGCTGTTTGGACTGCCCTCTAACATGGAAAAGCAAACAATTGATGTACAGATGCTGTACTGATTTATTTTGTCCAGTGGTGGGATTCAAAGTGGATGAGTATGATTGCAATTCAATATTAATTCTACTCTAATGACAGTATGATAGAAATAGATGCACCTTGGTTACAATAGCTGTATTGTTGGTCAGATAATATTTTAATAATCATCTTTGTATTTACTCTTCAGAAATGCTGTTTGGACTGCCCTCTAACATGGAAAAGCAAACAATTGATGTAGAGATGCTGTACTGATTTATTTTGTCCAGTGGTGGGATTCAAAGTGGATGAGTATGAAAGCAATTCAATATTAATTCTACTCTAATGCCAGTATGATAGTTATAGATGCACCTTGGTTACAATAGCTGTATTGTTGGTCAGATAATGTTTTAATAATCATCTTTGTATTTACTCTTCAGAAATGCTGTTTGGACTGCCCTCTAACATGGAAAAGCAAACAATTGATGTAGAGATGCTGTACTGATTTATTTTGTCCAGTGGTGGGATTCAAAGTGGATGAGTATGAATGCAATTCAATATTAATTCTACTCTAATGCCAGTATGATAGATATAGATGCACCTTGGTTACAATAGCTGTATTGTTGGTCAGATAATGTTTTAATAATCATCTTTGTATTTACTCTTCAGAAATGCTGTTTGGACTGCCCTCTAACATGGAAAAGCAAACTATTGATGTAGAGATGCTGTACTGATTTATTTTGTCCAGTGGTGGGATTCAAAGTGGATGAGTATGAATGCAATTCAATATTAATTCTACTCTAATGACAGTATGATAGATATAGATGCACCTTGGTTACAATAGCTGTATTGTTGGTCAGATAATGTTTTAATAATCATCTTTGTATTTACTCTTCAGAAATGCTGTTTGGACTGCCCTCTAACATGGAAAAGCAAACAATTGATGTAGAGATGCTGTACTGATTTATTTTGTCCAGTGGTGGGATTCAAAGTGGATGAGTATGAATGCAATTCAATATTAATTCTACTCTAATGACAGTATGATAGAAATAGATGCACCTTAGTTACAATAGCTGTATTGTTGGTCAGATAATGTTTTAATAATCATCTTTGTATTTACTCTTCAGAAACGCTGTTTGGACTGCCCTCTAACAGGGAAAAGCAAACAATTGATGTAGAGATGCTGTACTGATTTATTTTGTCCAGTGGTGGGATTCAAAGTGGATGAGTATGAATGCAATTCAATATTAATTCTACTCTAATGACAGTATGATAGAAATAGATGCACCTTAGTTACAATAGCTGTATTGTTGGTCAGATAATGTTTTAATAATCATCTTTGTATTTACTCTTCAGAAATGCTGTTTGGACTGCCCTCTAACATGGAAAAGCAAACAATTGATGTAGAGATGCTGTACTGATTTATTTTGTCCAGTGGTGGGATTCAAAGTGGATGAGTATGAATGCAATTCAATATTAATTCTACTCTAATGCCAGTATGATAGATATAGATTCACCTTGGTTACAATAGCTGTATTGTTGGTCAGATAATGTTTTAATAATGATCTTTGTATTTACTCTTCAGAAATGCTGTTTGGACTGCCCTCTAACATGGAAAAGCAAACAATTGATGTAGAGATGCTGTACTGATTTATTTTGTCCAGTGGTGGGATTCAAAGTGGATGAGTATGAATGCAATTCAATATTAATTCTACTCTAATGACAGTATGATAGAAATAGATGCACCTTGGTTACAATAGCTGTATTGTTGGTCAGATAATGTTTTAATAATCATCTTTGTATTTACTCTTCAGAAATGCTGTTTGGACTGCCCTCTAACATGGAAAAGCAAACAATTGATGTAGAGATGCTGTACTGATTTATTTTGTCCAGTGGTGGGATTCAAAGTGGATGAGTATGAATGCAATTCAATATTAATTCTACTCTAATGCCAGTATGATAGATATAGATGCACCTTGGTTACAATAGCTGTATTGTTGGTCAGATAATGTTTAAATAATCATCTTTGTATTTACTCTTCAGAAATGCTGTTTGGACTGCCCTCTAACATGGAAAAGCAAACAATTGATGTAGAGATGCTGTACTGATTTATTTTGTCCAGTGGTGGGATTCAAAGTGGATGAGTATGAATGCAATTCAATATTAATTCTACTCTAATGCCAGTATGATAGATATAGATGCACCTTAGTTACAATAGCTGTATTGTTGGTCAGATAATGTTTTAAATATCATCTTTGTATTTACTCTTCAGAAATGCTGTTTGGACTGCCCTCTAACATGGAAAAGCAAACAATTGATGTAGAGATGCTGTACTGATTTATTTTGTCCAGTGGTGGGATTCAAAGTGGATGAGTATGAATGCAATTCAATATTAATTCTACTCTAATGCCAGTATGATAGATATAGATGCACCTTGGTTACAATAGCTGTATTGTTGGTCAGATAATGTTTTAATAATCATCTTTGTATTTACTCTTCAGAAATGTTCTTAGGACTGCCCTCTAACATGGAAAAGCAAACAATTGATGGAGAGATGCTGTACTGATTTATTTTGTCCAGTGGTGGGATTCAAAGTGGATGAGTATGAATGCAATTCAATATTAATTCTACTCTAATGCCAGTATGATAGATATAGATGCACCTTGGTTACAATAGCTGTATTGTTGGTCTGATAATGTTTTAATAATCATCTTTGTATTTACTCTTCAGAAATGTTCTTGGGAATGCCCTCTAACATGGAAAAGCAAACAATTGATGTAGAGATGCTGTCCTGATTTATTTTGTCCAGTGGTGGGATTCAAAGTGGATGAGTATGAATGCAATTCAATATTAATTCTACTCTAATGCAAGTATGATAGATATAGATGCACCTTGGTTACAATAGCTGTATTGTTGGTCAGATAATGTTTTAATAATCATCTTTGTATTTACTCTTCAGAAATGTTCTTAGGACTGCCCTCTAACATGGAAAAGCAAACAATTGATGGAGAGATGCTGTACTGATTTATTTTGTCCAGTGGTGGGATTCAAAGTGGATGAGTATGAATGCAATTCAATATTAATTCTACTCTAATGCCAGTATGATAGATATAGATGCACCTTGGTTACAATAGCTGTATTGTTGGTCAGATAATGTTTTAATAATCATCTTTGTATTTACTCTTCAGAAATGTTCTTAGGACTGCCCTCTAACATGGAAAAGCAAACAATTGATGTAGAGATGCTGTACTGATTTATTTTGTCCAGTGGTGGGATTCAAAGTGGATGAGTATGAATGCAATTCAATATTAATTCTACTCTAATGCAAGTATGATAGATATAGATGCAGCTTAGTTACAATAGCTGTATTGTTGGTCAGATAATGTTTTAATAATCATCTTTGTATTTACTCTTCAGAAATGTTCTTAGGACTGCCCTCTAACATGGAAAAGCAAACAATTGATGTAGAGATGCTGTACTGATTTATTTTGTCCAGTGGTGGGATTCAAAGTGGATGAGTATGAATGCAATTCAATATTAATTCTACTCTAATGCAAGTATGATAGATATAGATGCACCTTGGTTACAATAGCTGTATTGTTGGTCAGATAATGTTTTAATAATCATCTTTGTATTTACTCTTCAGAAATGTTCTTAGGACTGCCCTCTAACATAGAAAAGCAAACAATTGATGTAGAGATGCTGTACTGATTTATTTTGTCCAGTGGTGGGATTCAAAGTGGATGAGTATGAATGCAATTCAATATTAATTCTACTCTAATGCCAGTATGATAGATATAGATGCACCTTGGTTACAATAGCTGTATTGTTGGTCAGATAATGTTTTAATAATCATCTTTGTATTTACTCTTCAGAAATGTTCTTAGGACTGCCCTCTAACATGGAAAAGCAAACAATTGATGTAGAGATGCTGTACTGATTTATTTTGTCCAGTGGTGGGATTCAAAGTGGATGAGTATGAATGCAATTCAATATTAATTCTACTCTAATGCCAGTATGATAGATATAGATGCACCTTGGTTACAATAGCTGTATTGTTGGTCAGATAATGTTTTAATAATCATCTTTGTATTAACTCTTCAGAAATGCTCTTAGGACTGCCCTCTAACATGGAAAAGCAAACAATTGATGTAGAGATGCTGTACTGATTTATTTTGTCCAGTGGTGGGATTCAAAGTGGATGAGTATGAATGCAATTCAATATTAATTCTACTCTAATGCCAGTATGTTAGATATAGATGCACCTTGGTTACAATAGCTGTATTGTTGGTCAGATAATGTTTTAATAATCATCTTTGTATTAACTCTTCAGAAATGCTCTTAGGACTGCCCTCTAACATGGAAAAGCAAACAATTGATGTAGAGATGCTGTACTGATTTATTTTGTCCAGTGGTGGGATTCAAAGTGGATGAGTATGAATGCAATTCAATATTAATTCTACTCTAATGCCAGTATGATAGATATAGATGCACCTTGGTTACAATAGCTGTATTGTTGGTCAGATAATGTTTTAATAATCATCTTTGTATTTACTCTTCAGAAATGTTCTTAGGACTGCCCTCTAACATGGAAAAGCAAACAATTGATGTAGAGATGCTGTACTGATTTATTTTGTCCAGTGGTGGGATTCAAAGTGGATGAGTATGAATGCAATTCAATATTAATTCTACTCTAATGCCAGTATGTTAGATATAGATGCACCTTGGTTACAATAGCTGTATTGTTGGTCAGATAATGTTTTAATAATCATCTTTGTATTTACTCTTCAGAAATGTTCTTAGGACTGCCCTCTAACATGGAAAAGCAAACAATTGATGTAGAGATGCTGTACTGATTTATTTTGTCCAGTGGTGGGATTCAAAGTGGATGAGTATGAATGCAATTCAATATTAATTCTACTCTAATGCCAGTATGATAGATATAGATGCACCTTGGTTACAATAGCTGTATTGTTGGTCAGATAATGTTTTAATAATCATCTTTGTATTTACTCTTCAGAAATGTTCTTAGGACTGCCCTCTAACATGGAAAAGCAAACAATTGATGTAGAGATGCTGTACTGATTTATTTTGTCCAGTGGTGGGATTCAAAGTGGATGAGTATGAATGCAATTCAATATTAATTCTACTCTAATGCCAGTATGTTAGATATAGATGCACCTTGGTTACAATAGCTGTATTGTTGGTCAGATAATGTTTTAATAATCATCTTTGTATTTACTCTTCAGAAATGTTCTTAGGACTGCCCTCTAACATGGAAAAGCAAACAATTGATGTAGAGATGCTGTACTGATTTATTTTGTCCAGTGGTGGGATCCAAATAGATGAGTATGAATGCAATTCAATATTAATTCTACTCTAATGCCAGTATGATAGATATAGATGCACCTTGGTTACAATAGCTGTATTGTTGGTCAGATAATGTTTTAATAATCATCTTTGTATTTACTCTTCAGAAATGTTCTTAGGACTGCCCTCTAACATGGAAAAGCAAACAATTGATGTAGAGATGCTGTACTGATTTATTTTGTCCAGTGGTGGGATTCAAAGTGGATGAGTATGAATGCAATTCAATATTAATTCTACTCTAATGCCAGTATGATAGATATAGATGCGCCTTGGTTACAATAGCTGTATTGTTGGTCAGATAATGTTTTAATAATCATCTTTGTATTTACTCTTCAGAAATGTTCTTAGGACTGCCCTCTAACATGGAAAAGCAAACAATTGATGTAGAGATGCTGTACTGATTTATTTTGTCCAGTGGTGGGATTCAAAGTGGATGAGTATGAATGCAATTCAATATTAATTCTACTCTAATGCCAGTATGATAGATATAGATGCACCTTGGTTACAATAGCTGTATTGTTGGTCAGATAATGTTTTAATAATCATCTTTGTATTTACTCTTCAGAAATGTTCTTAGGACTGCCCTCTAACATGGAAAAGCAAACAATTGATGTAGAGATGCTGTACTGATTTATTTTGTCCAGTGGTGGGATTCAAAGTGGATGAGTATGAATGCAATTCAATATTAATTCTACTCTAATGCCAGTATGTTAGATATAGATGCACCTTGGTTACAATAGCTGTATTGTTGGTCAGATAATGTTTTAATAATCATCTTTGTATTTACTCTTCAGAAATGTTCTTAGGACTGCCCTCTAACATGGAAAAGCAAACAATTGATGTAGAGATGCTGTACTGATTTATTTTGTCCAGTGGTGGGATTCAAAGTGGATGAGTATGAATGCAATTCAATATTAATTCTACTCTAATGCCAGTATGTTAGATATAGATGCACCTTGGTTACAATAGCTGTATTGTTGGTCAGATAATGTTTTAATAATCATCTTTGTATTTACTCTTCAGAAATGTTCTTAGGTCTGCCCTCTAACATGGAAAAGCAAACAATTGATGTAGAGATGCTGTACTGATTTATTTTGTCCAGTGGTGGGATTCAAAGTAGATGAGTATGAATGCAATTCAATATTAATTCTACTCTAATGCCAGTATGTTAGATATAGATGCACCTTGGTTACAATAGCTGTATTGTTGGTCAGATAATGTTTTAATAATCATCTTTGTATTTACTCTTCAGAAATGCTCTTAGGACTGCCCTCTAACATGGAAAAGCAAACAAATGATGAAGAGATGCTGTACTGATTTATTTTGTCCAGTGGTGGGATTCAAAGTGGATGAGTATGAATGCAATTCAATATTAATTCTACTCTAATGCCAGTATGTTAGATATAGATGCACCTTGGTTACAATAGCTGTATTGTTGGTCAGATAATGTTTTAATAATCATCTTTGTATTAACTCTTCAGAAATGTTCTTAGGACTGCCCTCTAACATGGAAAAGCAAACAATTGATGTAGAGATGCTGTACTAATTTATTTTGTCCAGTGGTGGGATTCAAAGTAGATGAGTATGAATGCAATTCAATATTAATTCTACTCTAATGCCAGTATGTTAGATATAGATGCACCTTGGTTACAATAGCTGTATTGTTGGTCAGATAATGTTTTAATAATCATCTTTGTATTTACTCTTCAGAAATGCTCTTAGGACTGCCCTCTAACATGGAAAAGCAAACAATTGATGAAGAGATGCTGTACTGATTTATTTTGTCCAGTGGTGGGATTCAAAGTGGATGAGTATGAATGCAATTCAATATTAATTCTACTCTAATGCCAGTATGTTAGATATAGATGCACCTTGGTTACAATAGCTGTATTGTTGGTCAGATAATGTTTTAATAATCATCTTTGTATTTACTCTTCAGAAATGCTCTTAGGACTGCCCTCTAACATGGAAAAGCAAACAATTGATGAAGAGATGCTGTACTGATTTATTTTGTCCAGTGGTGGGATTCAAAGTGGATGAGTATGAATGCAATTCAATATTAATTCTACTCTAATGCCAGTATGATAGATATAGATGCACCTTGGTTACAATAGCTGTATTGTTGGTCAGATAATGTTTTAATAATCATCTTTGTATTTACTCTTCAGAAATGTTCTTAGGACTGCCCTCTAACATGGAAAAGCAAACAATTGATGTAGAGATGCTGTACTGATTTATTTTGTCCAGTGGTGGGATTCAAAGTGGATGAGTATGAATGCAATTCAATATTAATTCTACTCTAATGCCAGTATGATAGATATAGATGCACCTTGGTTACAATAGCTGTATTGTTGGTCAGATAATGTTTTAATAATCATATTTGTATTTACTCTTCAGAAATGTTCTTAGGACTGCCCTCTAACATGGAAGAGCAAACAATTGATGTAGAGATGCTGTACTGATTTATTTTGTCCAGTGGTGGGATTCAAAGTGGATGAGTATGAATGCAATTCAATATTAATTCTACTCTAATGCCAGTATGATAGATATAGATGCACCTTGGTTACAATAGCTGTATTGTTGGTCAGATAATGTTTTAATAATCATCTTTGTATTTACTCTTCAGAAATGTTCTTAGGACTGCCCTCTAACATGGAAAAGCAAACAATTGATGTAGAGATGCTGTACTGATTTATTTTGTCCAGTGGTGGGATTCAAAGTGGATGAGTATGAATGCAATTCAATATTAATTCTACTCTAATGCCAGTATGATAGATATAGATGCACCTTGGTTACAATAGCTGTATTGTTGGTCAGATAATGTTTTAATAATCATCTTTGTATTTACTCTTCAGAAATGCTCTTAGGACTGCCCTCTAACATGGAAAAGCAAACAATTGATGAAGAGATGCTGTACTGATTTATTTTGTCCAGTGGTGGGATTCAAAGTGGATGAGTATGAATGCAATTCAATATTAATTCTACTCTAATGCCAGTATGTTAGATATAGATGCACCTTGGTTACAATAGCTGTATTGTTGGTCAGATAATGTTTTAATAATCATCTTTGTATTTACTCTTCAGAAATGTTCTTAGGACTGCCCTCTAACATGGAAAAGCAAACAATTGATGAAGAGATGCTGTACTGATTTATTTTGTCCAGTGGTGGGATTCAAAGTGGATGAGTATGAATGCAATTCAATATTAATTCTACTCTAATGCCAGTATGATAGATATAGATGCACCTTGGTTACAATAGCTGTATTGTTGGTCAGATAATGTTTTAATAATCATCTTTGTATTTACTCTTCAGAAATGCTCTTAGGACTGCCCTCTAACATGGAAAAGCAAACAATTGATGTAGAGATGCTGTACTGATTTATTTTGTCCAGTGGTGGGATTCAAAGTGGATGAGTATGAATGCAATTCAATATTAATTCTATTCTAATGCCAGTATGTTAGATATAGATGCACCTTGGTTACAATAGCTGTATTGTTGGTCAGATAATGTTTTAATAATCATCTTTGTATTTACTCTTCAGAAATGTTCTTAGGACTGCCCTCTAACATGGTAAAGCAAACAATTGATGTAGAGATGCTGTACTGATTTATTTTGTCCAGTGGTGGGATTCAAAGTGGATGAGTATGAATGCAATTCAATATTAATTCTACTCTAATGAGAGTATGTTAGATATAGATGCACCTTGGTTACAATAGCTGTATTGTTGGTCAGATAATGTTTTAATAATCATCTTTGTATTTACTCTTCAGAAATGTTCTTAGGACTGCCCTCTAACATGGAAAAGCAAACAATTGATGTAGAGATGCTGTACTGATTTATTTTGTCCAGTGGTGGGATTCAAAGTGGATGAGTATGAATGCAATTCAATATTAATTCTACTCTAATGCCAGTATGATAGATATAGATGCACCTTGGTTACAATAGCTGTATTGTTGGTCAGATAATGTTTTAATAATCATCTTTGTATTTACTCTTCAGAAATGCTCTTAGGACTGCCCTCTAACATGGAAAAGCAAACAATTGATGAAGAGATGCTGTACTGATTTATTTTGTCCAGTGGTGGGATTCAAAGTGGATGAGTATGAATGCAATTCAATATTAATTCTACTCTAATGCCAGTATGTTAGATATAGATGCACCTTGGTTACAATAGCTGTATTGTTGGTCAGATAATGTTTTAATAATCATCTTTGTATTTACTCTTCAGAAATGCTCTTAGGACTGCCCTCTAACATGGAAAAGCAAACAATTGATGAAGAGATGCTGTACTGATTTATTTTGTCCAGTGGTGGGATTCAAAGTGGATGAGTATGAATGCAATTCAATATTAATTCTACTCTAATGCCAGTATGTTAGATATAGATGCACCTTGGTTACAATAGCTGTATTGTTGGTCAGATAATGTTTTAATAATCATCTTTGTATTTACTCTTCAGAAATGCTCTTAGGACTTCCCTCTAACATGGAAAAGCAAACAATTGATGAAGAGATGCTGTACTGATTTATTTGGTCCAGTGGTGGGATTCAAAGTGGATGAGTATGAATGCAATTCAATATTAATTCTACTCTAATGCCAGTATGATAGATATAGATGCACCTTGGTTACAATAGCTGTATTGTTGGTCAGATAATGTTTTAATAATCATCTTTGTATTTACTCTTCAGAAATGTTCTTAGGACTGCCCTCTAACATGGAAAAGCAAACAATTGATGTAGAGATGCTGTACTGATTTATTTTGTCCAGTGGTGGGATTCAAAGTGGATGAGTATGAATGCAATTCAATATTAATTCTACTCTAATGCCAGTATGTTAGATATAGATGCACCTTGGTTACAATAGCTGTATTGTTGGTCAGATAATGTTTTAATAATCATCTTTGTATTTACTCTTCAGAAATGTTCTTAGGACTGCCCTCTAACATGGAAAAGCAAACAATTGATGTAGAGATGCTGTACTGATTTATTTTGTCCAGTGGTGGGATTCAAAGTGGATGAGTATGAATGCAATTCAATATTAATTCTACTCTAATGCCAGTATGATAGATATAGATGCACCTTAGTTACAATAGCTGTATTGTTGATCAGATAATAGTTTAATTAATCATCTTTGTATTTACTCTTCAGAAATGTTCTTGGGACTGCCCTCTAACATGGAAAAGCAAACAATTGATGTAGAGATGCTGTACTGATTTATTTTGTCCAGTGGTGGGATTCAAAGTGGATGAGTATGAATGCAATTCAATATTAATTCTACTCTAATGCCAGTATGATAGATATAGATGCACCTTGGTTACAATAGCTGTATTGTTGGTCAGATAATGTTTTAATAATCATCTTTGTATTTACACTTCAGAAATGCTGTTGGGACTGCCCTCTAACATGGAAAAGCAAACAATTGATGTAGAGATGCTGTACTAATTTATTTTGTCCAGTGGTGGGATTCAAAGTGGATGAGTATGAATGCAATTCAATATTAATTCTACTCTAATGCCAGTATGATAGATATAGATGCACCTTGGTTACAATAGCTGTATTGTTGGTCAGATAATGTTTTAATAATCATCTTTGTATTTACTCTTCAGAAATGCTGTTGGGACTGCCCTCTAACATGGAAAAGCAAACAATTGATGTAGAGATGCTGTACTGATTTATTTTGTCCAGTGGTGGGATTCAAAGTGGATGAGTATGAATGCAATTCAATATTAATTCTACTCTAATGCCAGTATGTTAGATATAGATGCACCTTGGTTACAATAGCTGTATTGTTGGTCAGATAATGTTTTAATAATCATCTTTGTATTTACTCTTCAGAAATGCTGTTGGGACTGCCCTCTAACATGGAAAAGCAAACAATTGATGTAGAGATGCTGTACTGATTTATTTTGTCCAGTGGTGGGATTCAAAGTGGATGAGTATGAATGCAATTCAATATTAATTCTACTCTAATGCCAGTATGATAGATATAGATGCACCTTGGTTACAATAGCTGTATTGTTGATCAGATAATGTTTTAATAATCATCTTTGTATTTACTCTTCAGAAATGCTGTTGGGACTGCCCTCTAACATGGAAAAGCAAACAATTGATGTAGAGATGCTGTACTGATTTATTTTGTCCAGTGGTGGGATTCAAAGTGGATGAGTATGAATGCAATTCAATATTAATTCTACTCTAATGCCAGTATGTTAGATATAGATGCACCTTGGTTACAATAGCTGTATTGTTGGTCGGATAATGTTTTAATAATCATCTTTGTATTTACTCTTCAGAAATGTTCTTAGGACTGCCCTCTAACATGGAAAAGCAAACAATTGATGTAGAGATGCTGTACTGATTTATTTTGTCCAGTGGTGGGATTCAAAGTGGATGAGTATGAATGCAATTCAATATTAATTCTACTCTAATGCCAGTATGTTAGATATAGATGCACCTTGGTTACAATAGCTGTATTGTTGGTCAGATAATGTTTTAATAATCATCTTTGTATTTACTCTTCAGAAATGTTCTTAGGACTGCCCTCTAACATGGAAAAGCAAACAATTGATGTAGAGATGCTGTACTGATTTATTTTGTCCAGTGGTGGGATTCAAAGTAGATGAGTATGAATGCAATTCAATATTAATTCTACTCTAATGCCAGTATGTTAGATATAGATGCACCTTGGTTACAATAGCTGTATTGTTGGTCAGATAATGTTTTAATAATCATCTTTGTATTTACTCTTCAGAAATGCTCTTAGGACTGCCCTCTAACATGGAAAAGCAAACAATTGATGAAGAGATGCTGTACTGATTTATTTTGTCCAGTGGTGGGATTCAAAGTGGATGAGTATGAATGCAATTCAATATTAATTCTACTCTAATGCCAGTATGTTAGATATAGATGCACCTTGGTTACAATAGCTGTATTGTTGGTCAGATAATGTTTTAATAATCATCTTTGTATTTACTCTTCAGAAATGTTCTTAGGACTGCCCTCTAACATGGAAAAGCAAACAATTGATGTAGAGATGCTGTACTGATTTATTTTGTCCAGTGGTGGGATTCAAAGTAGATGAGTATGAATGCAATTCAATATTAATTCTACTCTAATGCCAGTATGTTAGATATAGATGCACCTTGGTTACAATAGCTGTATTGTTGGTCAGATAATGTTTTAATAATCATCTTTGTATTTACTCTTCAGAAATGCTCTTAGGACTGCCCTCTAACATGGAAAAGCAAACAATTGATGAAGAGATGCTGTACTGATTTATTTTGTCCAGTGGTGGGATTCAAAGTGGATGAGTATGAATGCAATTCAATATTAATTCTACTCTAATGCCAGTATGTTAGATATAGATGCACCTTGGTTACAATAGCTGTATTGTTGGTCAGATAATGTTTTAATAATCATCTTTGTATTTACTCTTCAGAAATGCTCTTAGGACTGCCCTCTAACATGGAAAAGCAAACAATTGATGAAGAGATGCTGTACTGATTTATTTTGTCCAGTGGTGGGATTCAAAGTGGATGAGTATGAATGCAATTCAATATTAATTCTACTCTAATGCCAGTATGATAGATATAGATGCACCTTGGTTACAATAGCTGTATTGTTGGTCAGATAATGTTTTAATAATCATCTTTGTATTTACTCTTCAGAAATGTTCTTAGGACTGCCCTCTAACATGGAAAAGCAAACAATTGATGTAGAGATGCTGTACTGATTTATTTTGTCCAGTGGTGGGATTCAAAGTGGATGAGTATGAATGCAATTCAATATTAATTCTACTCTAATGCCAGTATGATAGATATAGATGCACCTTGGTTACAATAGCTGTATTGTTGGTCAGATAATGTTTTAATAATCATCTTTGTATTTACTCTTCAGAAATGTTCTTAGGACTGCCCTCTAACATGGAAAAGCAAACAATTGATGTAGAGATGCTGTACTGATTTATTTTGTCCAGTGGTGGGATTCAAAGTGGATGAGTATGAATGCAATTCAATATTAATTCTACTCTAATGCCAGTATGATAGATATAGATGCACCTTGGTTACAATAGCTTTATTGTTGGTCAGATAATGTTTTAATAATCATCTTTGTATTTACTCTTCAGAAATGCTCTTAGGACTGCCCTCTAACATGGAAAAGCAAACAATTGATGAAGAGATGCTGTACTGATTTATTTTGTCCAGTGGTGGGATTCAAAGTGGATGAGTATGAATGCAATTCAATATTAATTCTACTCTAATGCCAGTATGATAGATATAGATGCACCTTGGTTACAATAGCTGTATTGTTGGTCAGATAATGTTTTAATAATCATCTTTGTATTTACTCTTCAGAAATGTTCTTAGGACTGCCCTCTAACATGGAAAAGCAAACAATTGATGTAGAGATGCTGTACTGATATATTTTGTCCAGTGGTGGGATTCAAAGTGGATGAGTATGAATGCAATTCAATATTAATTCTACTCTAATGCCAGTATGATAGATATAGATGCACCTTGGTTACAATAGCTGTATTGTTGGTCAGATAATGTTTTAATAATCATATTTGTATTTACTCTTCAGAAATGTTCTTAGGACTGCCCTCTAACATGGAAAAGCAAACAATTGATGTAGAGATGCTGTACTGATTTATTTTGTCCAGTGGTGGGATTCAAAGTGGATGAGTATGAATGCAATTCAATATTAATTCTACTCTAATGCCAGTATGATAGATATAGATGCACCTTGGTTACAATAGCTGTATTGTTGGTCAGATAATGTTTTAATAATCATCTTTGTATTTACTCTTCAGAAATGCTCTTAGGACTGCCCTCTAACATGGAAAAGCAAACAATTGATGAAGAGATGCTGTACTGATTTATTTTGTCCAGTGGTGGGATTCAAAGTGGATGAGTATGAATGCAATTCAATATTAATTCTACTCTAATGCCAGTATGTTAGATATAGATGCACCTTGGTTACAATAGCTGTATTGTTGGTCAGATAATGTTTTAATAATCATCTTTGTATTTACTCTTCAGAAATGTTCTTAGGACTGCCCTCTAACATGGAAAAGCAAACAATTGATGTAGAGATGCTGTACTGATTTATTTTGTCCAGTGGTGGGATTCAAAGTGGATGAGTATGAATGCAATTCAATATTAATTCTACTCTAATGCCAGTATGATAGATATAGATGCACCTTGGTTACAATAGCTGTATTGTTGGTCAGATAATGTTTTAATAATCATCTTTGTATTTACTCTTCAGAAATGTTCTTAGGACTGCCCTCTAACATGGAAAAGCAAACAATTGATGAAGAGATGCTGTACTGATTTATTTTGTCCAGTGGTGGGATTCAAAGTGGATGAGTATGAATGCAATTCAATATTAATTCTACTCTAATGCCAGTATGATAGATATAGATGCACCTTGGTTACAATAGCTGTATTGTTGGTCAGATAATGTTTTAATAATCATCTTTGTATTTACTCTTCAGAAATGCTCTTAGGACTGCCCTCTAACATGGAAAAGCAAACAATTGATGTAGAGATGCTGTACTGATTTATTTTGTCCAGTGGTGGGATTCAAAGTGGATGAGTATGAATGCAATTCAATATTAATTCTACTCTAATGCCAGTATGTTAGATATAGATGCACCTTGGTTACAATAGCTGTATTGTTGGTCAGATAATGTTTTAATAATCATCTTTGTATTTACTCTTCAGAAATGTTCTTAGGACTGCCCTCTAACATGGAAAAGCAAACAATTGATGTAGAGATGCTGTACTGATTTATTTTGTCCAGTGGTGGGATTCAAAGTGGATGAGTATGAATGCAATTCAATATTAATTCTACTCTAATGAGAGTATGTTAGATATAGATGCACCTTGGTTACAATAGCTGTATTGTTGGTCAGATAATGTTTTAATAATCATCTTTGTATTTACTCTTCAGAAATGTTCTTAGGACTGCCCTCTAACATGGAAAAGCAAACAATTGATGTAGAGATGCTGTACTGATTTATTTTGTCCAGTGGTGGGATTCAAAGTGGATGAGTATGAATGCAATTCAATATTAATTCTACTCTAATGCCAGTATGATAGATATAGATGCACCTTGGTTACAATAGCTGTATTGTTGGTCAGATAATGTTTTAATAATCATCTTTGTATTTACTCTTCAGAAATGCTCTTAGGACTGCCCTCTAACATGGAAAAGCAAACAATTGATGAAGAGATGCTGTACAGATTTATTTTGTTCAGTGGTGGGATTCAAAGTGGATGAGTATGAATGCAATTCAATATTAATTCTACTCTAATGCCAGTATGATAGATATAGATGCACCTTGGTTACAATAGCTGTATTGTTGGTCAGATAATGTTTTAATAATCATCTTTGTATTTACTCTTCAGAAATGTTCTTAGGACTGCCCTCTAACATGGAAAAGCAAACAATTGATGTAGAGATGCTGTACTGATTTATTTTGTCCAGTGGTGGGATTCAAAGTGGATGAGTGGGAATGCAATTCAATATTAATTCTACTCTAATGCCAGTATGTTAGATATAGATGCACCTTGGTTACAATAGCTGTATTGTTGGTCAGATAATGTTTTAATAATCATCTTTGTATTTACTCTTCAGAAATGTTCTTAGGACTGCCCTCTAACATGGAAAAGCAAACAATTGATGTAGAGATGCTGTACTGATTTATTTTGTCCAGTGGTGGGATTCAAAGTGGATGAGTGGGAATGCAATTCAATATTAATTCTACTCTAATGCCAGTATGTTAGATATAGATGCACCTGGTTACAATAGCTGTATTGTTGGTCAGATAATGTTTTAATAATCATCTTTGTATTTACTCTTCAGAAATGTTCTTAGGACTGCCCTCTAACATGGAAAAGCAAACAATTGATGTAGAGATGCTGTACTGATTTATTTTGTCCAGTGGTGGGATTCAAAGTGGATGAGTATGAATGCAATTCAATATTAATTCTACTCTAATGCCAGTATGATAGATATAGATGCACCTTGGTTACAATAGCTGTATTGTTGGTCAGATAATGTTTTAATAATCATCTTTGTATTTACTCTTCAGAAATGCTCTTAGGACTGCCCTCTAACATGGAAAAGCAAACAATTGATGAAGAGATGCTGTACTGATTTATTTTGTCCAGTGGTGGGATTCAAAGTGGATGAGTATGAATGCAATTCAATATTAATTCTACTCTAATGCCAGTATGATAGATATAGATGCACCTTGGTTACAATAGCTGTATTGTTGGTCAGATAATGTTTTAATAATCATCTTTGTATTTACTCTTCAGAAATGTTCTTAGGACTGCCCTCTAACATGGAAAAGCAAACAATTGATGTAGAGATGCTGTACTGATATATTTTGTCCAGTGGTGGGATTCAAAGTGGATGAGTATGAATGCAATTCAATATTAATTCTACTCTAATGCCAGTATGATAGATATAGATGCACCTTGGTTACAATAGCTGTATTGTTGGTCAGATAATGTTTTAATAATCATATTTGTATTTACTCTTCAGAAATGTTCTTAGGACTGCCCTCTAACATGGAAAAGCAAACAATTGATGTAGAGATGCTGTACTGATTTATTTTGTCCAGTGGTGGGATTCAAAGTGGATGAGTATGAATGCAATTCAATATTAATTCTACTCTAATGCCAGTATGATAGATATAGATGCACCTTGGTTACAATAGCTGTATTGTTGGTCAGATAATGTTTTAATAATCATCTTTGTATTTACTCTTCAGAAATGCTGTTGGGACTGCCCTCTAACATGGAAAAGCAAACAATTGATGTAGAGATGCTGTACTGATTTATTTTGTCCAGTGGTGGGATTCAAAGTGGATGAGTATGAATGCAATTCAATATTAATTCTACTCTAATGCCAGTATGATAGATATAGATGCACCTTGGTTACAATAGCTGTATTGTTGGTCAGATAATGTTTTAATAATCATCTTTGTATTTACTCTTCAGAAATGCTGTTGGGACTGCCCTCTAACATGGAAAAGCAAACAATTGATGTAGAGATGCTGTACTGATTTATTTTGTCCAGTGGTGGGATTCAAAGGGGATGAGTATGAATGCAATTCAATATTAATTCTACTCTAATGCCAGTATGTTAGATATAGATGCACCTTGGTTACAATAGCTGTATTGTTGGTCAGATAATGTTTTAATAATCATCTTTGTATTTACTCTTCAGAAATGCTGTTGGGACTGCCCTCTAACATGGAAAAGCAAACAATTGATGTAGAGATGCTGTACTGATTTATTTTGTCCAGTGGTGGGATTCAAAGTGGATGAGTATGAATGCAATTCAATATTAATTCTACTCTAATGCCAGTATGATAGATATAGATGCACCTTGGTTACAATAGCTGTATTGTTGATCAGATAATGTTTTAATAATCATCTTTGTATTTACTCTTCAGAAATGCTGTTGGGACTGCCCTCTAACATGGAAAAGCAAACAATTGATGTAGAGATGCTGTACTGATTTATTTTGTCCAGTGGTGGGATTCAAAGTGGATGAGTATGAATGCAATTCAATATTAATTCTACTCTAATGCCAGTATGTTAGATATAGATGCACCTTGGTTACAATAGCTGTATTGTTGGTCAGATAATGTTTTATAATCATCTTTGTATTTACTCTTCAGAAATGCTCTTAGGACTGCCCTCTAACATGGAAAAGCAAACAATTGATGTAGAGATGCTGTACTGATTTATTTTGTCCAGTGGTGGGATTCAAAGTGGATGAGTATGAATGCAATTCAATATTAATTCTACTCTAATGCCAGTATGTTAGATATAGATGCACCTTAGTTACAATAGCTATATTGTTGATCAGATAATGTTTTAATAATCATCTTTGTATTTACTCTTCAGAAATGCTGTTGGGACTGCCCTCTAACATGGAAAAGCAAACAATTGATGTAGAGATGCTGTACTGATTTATTTTGTCCAGTGGTGGGATTCAAAGTGGATGAGTATGAATGCAATTCAATATTAATTCTACTCTAATGCCAGTATGTTAGATATAGATGCACCTTGGTTACAATAGCTGTATTGTTGGTCAGATAATGTTTTATAATCATCTTTGTATTTACTCTTCAGAAATGCTCTTAGGACTGCCCTCTAACATGGAAAAGCAAACAATTGATGTAGAGATGCTGTACTGATTTATTTTGTCCAGTGGTGGGATTCAAAGTGGATGAGTATGAATGCAATTCAATATTAATTCTACTCTAATGCCAGTATATTAGATATAGATGCACCTTAGTTACAATAGCTATATTGTTGATCAGATAATGTTTTAATAATCATCTTTGTATTTACTCTTCAGAAATGCTGTTGGGACTGCCCTCTAACATGGAAAAGCAAACAATTGATGTAGAGATGCTGTACTGATTTATTTTGTCCAGTGGTGGGATTCAAAGTGGATGAGTATGAATGCAATTCAATATTAATTCTACTCTAATACCAGTATGTTAGATATAGATGCACCTTGGTTACAATAGCTGTATTGTTGGTCAGATAATGTTTTAATAATCATCTTTGTATTTACTCTTCAGAAATGTTCTTAGGACTGCCCTCTAACATGGAAAAGCAAACAATTGATGTAGAGATGCTGTACTGATATATTTTGTCCAGTGGTGGGATTCAAAGTGGATGAGTATGAATGCAATTCAATATTAATTCTACTCTAATGCCAGTATGTTAGATATAGATGCACCTTGGTTACAATAGCTGTATTGTTGGTCAGATAATGTTTTAATAATCATCTTTGTATTTACTCTTCAGAAATGCTGTTGGGACTGCCCTCTAACATAGAAAAGCAAACAATTGATGTAGAGATGCTGTACTGATTTATTTTGTCCAGTGGTGGGATTCAAAGTGGATGAGTATGAATGCAATTCAATATTAATTCTACTCTAATGCCAGTATGTTAGATATAGATGCACCTTAGTTACAATAGCTATATTGTTGATCAGATAATGTTTTAATAATCATCTTTGTATTTACTCTTCAGAAAAGCTGTTGGGACTGCCCTCTAACATGGAAAAGCAAACAATTGATGTAGAGATGCTGTACTGATTTATTTTGTCCAGTGGTGGGATTCAAAGTGGATGAGTATGAATGCAATTCAATATTAATTCTACTCTAATGCCAGTATGTTAGATATAGATGCACCTTAGTTACAATAGCTATATTGTTGATCAGATAATGTTTTAATAATCATCTTTGTATTTACTCTTCAGAAATGCTCTTAGGACTGCCCTCTAACATGGAAAAGCAAACAATTGATGTAGAGATGCTGTACTGATTTATTTTGTCCAGTGGTGGGATTCAAAGTGGATGAGTATGAATGCAATTCAATATTAATTCTACTCTAATGCCAGTATGTTAGATATAGATGCACCTTAGTTACAATAGCTGTATTGTTGGTCAGATAATGTTTTAATAATCATCTTTGTATTTACTCTTCAGAAATGTTCTTAGGACTGCCCTCTAACATGGAAAAGCAAACAATTGATGGAGAGATGCTGTACTGATTTATTTTGTCCAGTGGTGGGATTGAAGTGGATGAGTATGAATGCAATTCAATATTAATTCTACTCTAATGCCAGTATGATAGATATAGATGTACCTTTGTTAAAATAGCTGTATTGTTGGTCAGATAATGTTTTAATAATCATCTTTGTATTTACTCTTCAGAAATGCTCTTAGGACTGCCCTCTAACATGGAAAAGAAAACAATTGATGTAGAGATGCTGTACTGATTTATTTTGTCCAGTGGTGGGATTCAAAGTGGATGAGTATGAATGCAATTCAATATTAATTCTACTCTAATGCCAGTATGTTAGATATAGATGCACCTTAGTTACAATAGCTGTATTGTTGGTCAGATAATGTTTTAATAATCATCTTTGTATTTACTCTTCAGAAATGTTCTTAGGACTGCCCTCTAACATGGAAAAGCAAACAATTGATGTAGAGATGCTGTACTGATTTATTTTGTCCAGTGGTGGGATTCAAAGTGGATGAGTATGAATGCAATTCAATATAAATTCTACTCTAATGCCAGTATGTTAGATATAGATGCACCTTAGTTACAATAGCTATATTGTTGGTCAGATAATGTTTTAATAATCATCTTTGTATTTACTCTTCAGAAATGCTCTTAGGACTGCCCTCTAACATGGAAAAGCAAACAATTGATGTAGAGATGCTGTACTGATTTATTTTGTCCAGTGGTGGGATTCAAAGTGGATGAGTATGAATGCAATTCAATATTAATTCTACTCTAATGCCAGTATGTTAGATATAGATGCACCTTAGTTACAATAGCTGTATTGTTGGTCAGATAATGTTTTAATAATCATCTTTGTATTTACTCTTCAGAAATGTTCTTAGGACTGCCCTCTAACATGGAAAAGCAAACAATTGATGGAGAGATGCTGTACTGATTTATTTTGTCAAGTGGTGGGATTCAAAGTGGATGAGTATGAATGCAATTCAATATTAATTCTACTCTAATGCCAGTATGTTAGATATAGATGCACCTTGGTTACAATAGCTGTATTGTTGGTCAGATAATGTTTTAATAATCATCTTTGTATTTACTCTTCAGAAATGCTCTTAGGACTGCCCTCTAACATGGAAAAGCAAACAATTGATGTAGAGATGCTGTACTGATTTATTTTGTCCAGTGGTGGGATTCAAAGTGGATGAGTATTGTGGCAATTTCGTCGATAATTTCGTGCCGACGTGACGGCGTGACCGGAGTGACCAGAGTGAATCTGACTTATGGTGACTTAGGGTGGCGAAGGGTGGCTCCTTCGACTCCTGTTCGCTTTTTATGCCAAATGGTGGAAGAATACAAAATCTTTGCCAAGAGTCAAAAGTTCGAACGGAGATTATTCCGCGGTTACGTGTGAAAGGCGTGCCAGCCAGCCTGTCCCGTTCACTGTGTGACCGTGAACTCAAGGGCGAGTCTAGATTGGTTCTGGTGTGAGAAGTTGGGATTGTTCTAAGACACTTTTTGCTAAGAGACTTCTTGAAGAAGGTTGTTGTAAAAAAAAAAAAAAAAAAAAAAAAAAAAAAAAAAAAAAAAGGTGGCACAAATTGGTAGCAGGGCGCGTGGTTTGATTCACAACTCTGTTCTTGCAAAATTGCTTTTATCGACATCTTATGGACTCTGTTCGTGAGTATTCCTTCTTGATTCTTTGACATGTTGTTATTTCGTATCTTCACTGCTGACGTTCTTGATTTTTTCTAATTGCGCTCCAATTGTAAGTATTGTTTCGTGTTAATGCCACCTCCTAATCCTTACGCCAAAGGTTATTTAAGTTCCTCTAAAGATCGTCGTAATCGAGGTAGTTCTCGAGAGATTGCCAATATGGAAACTGCAACGCAAGCGTCCTCGGAAGATTATTCCGCTAATTCCATTAAGTTGGATTCTGTCAAGTTATTACTTTCGGATATTCTTCCCTTGGCAAACGTCGAATCCGAAAACTTGTTTAATTTTTTGAGTTCGGTCATTCATGTCTCTGATTTATCGCTAATTCCATTTGATTCGCTTATGATATATCTGACGTCGAAATTACCTGTTAATTTTCGGGTGTTTTGGTTTGCCGCTATTCAGAGGAAATTATCTTTTCAAATGCTGGTCTCGGAAATTTGGCAAGAGTTTGTAAGTTCCCGGGAGTACGAGCGTTTGATTGCAGCTAAAGTCAAACGTTATCAAATGCCATCCGAGCCTCCCTTGGAGTTTTTAAATGTTGTAACTGTTTCAGCAAAGGTTTTGGGGTTGTCTTTATCTGATATTGAGCTCGTTTCTATTGTTCTCGATGGAGTAAATCCTCTCACACGAAGTACGTTCGTTTTCCGAAGTAAGCCTACTAATATTTTAGAATTGAAGCAATTATTGTCGTACGCCTCGAAGCAGCTGATGGATTTCGCTAATTATTCGGCTACTTTCAACCCCAATTCGCCACGTGCAATCACTTGTACTTTTTGCAATCGTCAAGGTCATACTTTTGGCAATTGTCGTCAGCGAAGACGAAAATCGAATTCGAATCGGCCGGCAATTACTATGTTCCATGCTACAGATTCTTTGTCTCCTGCTTTGCCAATTGTTAAGGTGACAATTGGTAATCATTCTCTTGAAGCCTTGATCGATTCTGGTTCTACTTATTCGCTGATTGATGTTAATTCTTGTAACAATTTACAGTTACGTTCGGTTAAAACTCTTCAGTCCCCAATTCAAATTCGAGGCCTTGGAGGAGCCACATTTACGTTAACTCAGCAAATTAAGGTGAAGGTCAAGGTCAGCTCATTCTCTTGGAGCCATTATTTCTACCTTGTTGACTTGCCATTTCCAGTACTAATTGGTAGGGATTTTATGTTAAAAACTAGAATGATCTTAGGCCATAACTATTTCACTTTTCAGTCTGATCCCACTCAAATAATCCCCTTCATTGATAGGCAGCTTGAGAACAGTTCACGAGATACTGCTCACCCGGTGCTAAGCTCAAGCTCTTCCGTTAAAAGGGATTCCCCTGCATTATCTACCAATCTGGGATCGAACAAACTGGTGAACTCATGCTCCCCTTCTGATAATTCTGATATTCCACAGGACGTGGTGCAACTTATTAATGAATTTCCAGACGTCATTACTACCAAACTTGGGTCTACTGGTGTAATGGCTTATGAAATCCAGCTTACAGATACCACTCCTGTGAGGTCGCATCCATTTTCTTTGCCTCCAGCCAAAGCCAAGATCCTACAAGATTCTGTATCATCTCTGATTCAGCAAGGTGTGGTTGAGGCCTCCACATCTCAATGGGCTTCACCGGCTTTTCTTATTCCTAAGAGGGATAAAGGTTGGAGATTGGTGGTGGATTACCGAAAATTAAATGGAAAAGTACAGGTAGACCCCTATCCAACTCCTTCGGTAGAACATGCATTTCAATACCTGTCTGAGGCTAAAATATTTTCTATTCTTGATCTAAATTCTGCCTTTAATCAGATACCTTTGAGTGAGTCTTCTAAGAAATATACTGCTTTTGTAACGCCTTTCGGTCTATTTCAATACACCAGATTGCCTTTTGGATTTGTCAATTCTCCACAAGTTTTCACTCGTTTAATGGATCTTGTTCTTGGTGATTTGAAATATAATTGTGTTTATCCTTATATTGATGATCTTTGTATATTTTCAAAGGATATCAGCTCTCATTTAGTCCATCTGAGAGCTGTACTCCAAAAACTGCGAGACGCTGGGCTAACTCTTCATCCAGGAAAAATGAAGCTGTGTCAAAATTCTATTTCATTTCTTGGGCATGTTCTTCGAGGGGGATGTCTCCATATTGACCCGGAAAGAGTTAGACCCATTCAGAATGTTCCTGTTCCGCTAAATCTTCAGCAAGTGTCCAGATTTCTAGGTATGGCAGGTTTTTATTCTAAATTTATTCCTGGCTATGCGGAGATTGCCCACCCTCTAAATCAACTCAAGAAAAAAGATGCAAGGTTTGTGTGGTCTACTGTTCACAATGACGCCTTCAATAAATTAAAAAATGCTTTAGCCAACCCTCCTGTATTATCAATGCCTTGTTTCACTCGTGATTTCCATTTATTTGTCGATGCCAGTAATGTGGCTCTTGGTGCAGTTCTAAATCACCATATTGATGGGAAATACTGTCCTGTGGCATATGCTAGTAGAACTTTAAATCCACATGAACAGAAGCTAACTGCATATGAATTGGAATGCATGGCATGTATCTGGGGTATTGAAAAATTTAAAGATTATTTACAATTTAGACCTTTCCATTTGTATACAGACAATGGGGCTTTAACCTGGCTGTTTAATCATCCAAAGCAATTGGGAAAAATTGCTAGGATGGTTTTAAAATTATCTTCTTATAAGTTTACAATACATCATATTAAGGCTAATTTAAATAAACCAGCAGATTGTCTCTCCAGAATTCAGGTACAAGAGTCTGCTACTTCTTGTTTTTTACATAAGCTACCTATGTCTTTTGTTGATATTAGAACCCACCAAAATAATGATCCTTACTGTGTACCACTTATTAATAAATTAACTAATGATGGACTTAAGTTAGTTAAAGAAAATGGGATTTCTTTTGCTCTAAAGAATAATCTATTGTGTTCTAAAGTTAGTAAGGCTAAAAACTTTAGAGTTGTTGTTCCTGTTGTCATTAGACCAATGTTATTCCAATATTTCCATTCTTTACCTAGTTCGGGGCATTTAGGCATATTTAAGACTGTCCAAAAAATATCCCAGAGTTATTGGTGGCCAAACTTTAAGACTGAGATCACTGAAATGGTTAAAAGATGTTCGGTATGTCAGATAACAAAGCCCAGAAATGTTCTTTCTTCTGGTGTATTATCTTCTCAGCCTATTAGCAACCCTTGGGAGAGAATTTTCATTGACTTCGTGGGTCCCCTTCCTCGATCCAAATCAGGAAATTGTTATATTTTTACAGTAATTGATGGTTTTTCTAAATTTGTTTTCCTTGAATCTGTGAGAGATGCTTCATCCAAAAGTGCAATACATGTGTTATTTCATAATTTGTTCCCAAAATTTGGCTATCCCAAATATATTGTGTCTGATAATGCTACTGCTTTTACCTCGTCTGCCTTTAAAGATGCTTGCTTCAAAGTTGGGATTAAAATAGTACATACAGCCCCTTACTATCCCTGTCCTAATCTGGTTGAAAGAGTTCATAGAAATCTGCGTTTTGCACTGTCTGCCTATTGTACGCCTTCTCATAAAATCTGGGATGAATTCCTGGGAGATTTGACATTTGCATTTAATACATCAGTTCATGAAAGTACTTTATATTCCCCTGCTAAATTGTTTCTAGGTAGATTGATTCCACATCCCCTAGATAATGTGTGGGACCTACCTAATTGTGTTGTTGATACTTCTTGCTCTGACCGGGATCTCAGGCAGCACTGGACCAAAGCAGTTCAAAATTTAAACAAGGCTCACAAAAGATATGCTGCCTCTTATAACAAATTACATTCAGTACCACAATTCAAAATAGGGGATTTAGTACTGACTCAAAATCATTCAGTAAGTTCAAAACTGAAGAAAAGAATGTCTAAATTGGAGCCTCTATGGTCAGGACCCTTTTCAATTCTAAGATTTGTTACTCCTGTTACTGTGGTGTTACAGGTTGGGCCTAACAAGGAGAAAATATCACATGTTTCGCAATTAAAAGCATATCATTAATGAAGAGTTGTTTGCCCAATGAGTTCATGCAAATTCGCGGTCCTTAAACTTGTTTCTATTCTGTTGTGTCTCTTGGATGTTTTTGTATTTAGTGTTTGACATAATGCTGTTAATATTGATAGGTGGCGTAGCAGGATGGGATCTGCATCGCCCGGCAAGATTCTCTTGTCGCAACTACCACCTAACTTTATGTTAGAAATATTTTCTATACACCTTTCGACATTGTGTCAAAGCGAAGTTCTCCGGTACCCTAAATTCCACAATTGGGTATCCGGGCCATATGAGTTCTCTTCTTTGACCTATTTAGCTAACCTGTGTTCTTTTTTTTGGGTTTTGCCCTTGAATAATATTGTAAAGGCAGAGAAGAGACTCTATTCCTGAAAACAGCCCCAGTTTTCAGTTTTACATGGGTTTTGGACCCCTTAGGGACAGATCTATCTGAATTAATTAATTATTGTATTGTTTGAAGTATATTTATGGCAAATGAAGGCATCACACAGCACAATTATGCTAATTGTTTGACTATACTTCTAACTAGCTGCTAATTTAATGGAGGACTTGGCATTCATTTAAATGATTTCTTATATTTGTTCTGCTCATTTGGCATTTATTGTAATTGAGTTATTATATTTGTTCTGCTCCTTTGTTAATATTCAAGGACACCATTTGTTATTTTATCTATTGCCCCACATAATTAAACTAATGATAATTCATAAATAACAAATATTTCTCTGTGTTTTCCAAAGAATCGGGCACCCAATTTTGTAAAATGGAAGTTTTTGTTAATAAACAGAAAAGTCTTTCTGTTGCTCTCTTGTCTTCTTGACTGAAAGTTATTCCAACCCTTTGGAACTCATCTCAGTCCACAATGTTTTCATTTAGTGTAATTTTGGCCCTAATTTCTGGCAAAAAGTGTATTGCCAATAAATATGCCTTCCATTCTATATTTACTAAGGTTATTTTCTGTAATTGCACTACTGCAAAGGGTTTAATCCTGCCAATTATATAATTAATTGATAGTTAAGTTAATAATTATGATATCACATTTATATTTGTTACAATTAATTTCTAAATTGTTGATGCCTAAACAATGTGCTTGGAATATAATGAATCTATAGAGACTGCCACTGGTGTGATATTGTGATCAAGCGACATTGTTATTTCTTTCTGGGCATCATAAAAGAGACAATGCTATTGTGTGCCTAGTTGATGTCCAGTTAACTCAGTTACTTCTTTCTGGCCATCATAATTAAGACAGTGCCATTGTGTTCCCTATTGATAGCCAGTGAACTTATCCCAATTGGCTCAATTAAAGAACTATGAACCCTTCGTTTGTTTGAAAAAAGAAGATGGACATATTTTTTCCAAAAAGCAAGGGGGGATGTGGCAATTTCGTCGATAATTTCGTGCCGACGTGACGGCGTGACCGGAGTGACCAGAGTGAATCTGACTTATGGTGACTTAGGGTGGCGAAGGGTGGCGCCTTCGACTCCTGTTCGCTTTTTATGCCAAATGGTGGAAGAATACAAAATCTTTGCCAAGAGTCAAAAGTTCGAACGGAGATTATTCCGCGGTTACGTGTGAAAGGCGTGCCAGCCAGCCTGTCCCGTTCACTGTGTGACCGTGAACTCAAGGGCGAGTCTAGATTGGTTCTGGTGTGAGAAGTTGGGATTGTTCTAAGACACTTTTTGCTAAGAGACTTTTTGAAGAAGGTTGTTGTGAGGAGAGAATGTTTCGACGTCTTGTGAATTCGGAGTCTTCCCGAATCGACGTTTGTATTGGGTGATTTTGTACTAATTGTAAATGAGCAGTTCAATTTAAAGTGTTATTTTGTTGTATGATATTGTTTGACCTCTTAATATTATTACTTATTATATTTATGGTTGAAACTCATTCTCTGATTGATTTTCCGATGTTCGATATCCCGAGCTGATTGCTGTTCAGAGTAGTTATTGAGTTACCGAATATTTTTCAGTTCTTTCCGAGTACAGAAAAACAAGGTGGCACAGTATGAATGCAATTCAATATTAATTCTACTCTAATGCCAGTATGTTAGATATAGATGCACCTTAGTTACAATAGCTGTATTGTTGGTCAGATAATGTTTTAATAATCATATTTGTATTTACTCTTCAGAAATGCTCTTAGGACTGCCCTCTAACATGGAAAAGCAAACAATTGATGTAGAGATGCTGTACTGATTTATTTTGTCCAGTGGTGGGATTCAAAGTGGATGAGTATGAATGCAATTCAATATTAATTCTACTCTAATGCCAGTATGTTAGATATAGATGCACCTTAGTTACAATAGCTGTATTGTTGGTCAGATAATGTTTTAATAATCATCTTTGTATTTACTCTTCAGAAATGTTCTTAGGACTGCCCTCTAACATGGAAAAGCAAACAATTGATGTAGAGATGCTGTACTGATTTATTTTGTCCAGTGGTGGGATTCAAAGTGGATGAGTATGAATGCAATTCAATATTAATTCTACTCTAATGCCAGTATGTTAGATATAGATGCACCTTAGTTACAATAGCTATATTGTTGATCAGATAATGTTTTAATAATCATCTTTGTATTTACTCTTCAGAAATGCTCTTAGGACTGCCCTCTAACATGGAAAAGCAAACAATTGATGTAGAGATGCTGTACTGATTTATTTTGTCCAGTGGTGGGATTCAAAGTGGATGAGTATGAATGCAATTCAATATTAATTCTACTCTAATGCCAGTATGTTAGATATAGATGCACCTTGGTTACAATAGCTGTATTGTTGGTCAGATAATGTTTTAATAATCATCTTTGTATTTACTCTTCAGAAATGTTCTTAGGACTGCCCTCTAACATGGAAAAGCAAACAATTGATGGAGAGATGCTGTACTGATTTATTTTGTCCAGTGGTGGGATTCAAAGTGGATGAGTATGAATGCAATTCAATATTAATTCTACTCTAATGCCAGTATGATAGATATAGATGCACCTTGGTTACAATAGCTGTATTGTTGGTCAGATAATGTTTTAATAATCATCTTTGTATTTACTCTTCAGAAATGTTCTTAGGACTGCCCTCTAACATGGAAAAGCAAACAATTGATGGAGAGATTCTGTACTGATTTATTTTGTCCAGTGGTGGGATTCAAAGTGGATGAGTATGAATGCAATTCAATATTAATTCTACTCTAATGCCAGTATGATAGATATAGATGCACCTTGGTTACAATAGCTGTATTGTTGGTCAGATAATGTTTTAATAATCATCTTTGTATTAACTCTTCAGAAATGCTCTTAGGACTGCCCTCTAACATGGAAAAGCAAACAATTGATGTAGAGATGCTGTACTGATTTATTTTGTCCAGTGGTGGGATTCAAAGTGGATGAGTATGAATGCAATTCAATATTAATTCTACTCTAATGCCAGTATGTTAGATATAGATGCACCTTGGTTACAATAGCTGTATTGTTGGTCAGATAATGTTTTAATAATCATCTTTGTATTTACTCTTCAGAAATGCTCTTAGGACTGCCCTCTAACATGGAAAAGCAAACAATTGATGTAGAGATGCTGTACTGATTTATTTTGTCCAGTGGTGGGATTCAAAGTGGATGAGTATGAATGCAATTCAATATTAATTCTACTCTAATGCCAGTATGATAGATATAGATGCACCTTGGTTACAATAGCTGTATTGTTGGTCAGATAATGTTTTAATAATCATCTTTGTATTTACTCTTCAGATATGCTCTTAGGACTGCCCTCTAACATGGAAAAGCAAACAATTGATGTAGAGATGCTGTACTGATTTATTTTGTCCAGTGGTGGGATTCAAAGTGGATGAGTATGAATGCAATTCAATATTAATTCTACTCTAATGCCAGTATGATAGATATAGATGCACCTTGGTTACAATAGCTGTATTGTTGGTCAGATAATGTTTTAATAATCATCTTTGTATTAACTCTTCAGAAATGCTCTTAGGACTGCCCTCTAACATGGAAAAGCAAACAATTGATGTAGAGATGCTGTACTGATTTATTTTGTCCAGTGGTGGGATTCAAAGTGGATGAGTATGAATGCAATTCAATATTAATTCTACTCTAATGCCAGTATGTTAGATATAGATGCACCTTGGTTACAATAGCTGTATTGTTGGTCAGATAATGTTTTAATAATCATCTTTGTATTTACTCTTCAGAAATGCTCTTAGGACTGCCCTCTAACATGGAAAAGCAAACAATTGATGTAGAGATGCTGTACTGATTTATTTTGTCCAGTGGTGGGATTCAAAGTGGATGAGTATGAATGCAATTCAATATTAATTCTACTCTAATGCCAGTATGATAGATATAGATGCACCTTGGTTACAATAGC